>BMAV01007486.1:21769-34017 GCA_019973955.1 Trichonephila inaurata madagascariensis
TCAACGCGTTTTGATTTGGAGAGAGATCGGGACCCGGTTTTATCCCAATAACATCAAGGAAAGACATCGTTACGGTGGTCCTGGAGTTCTTGTCTGGGTTGGTATTATGCTGAACGGGTGAACTGAGCTTCATATTTTCGACAGAGGGTCTGTAACCGGGGATCGCTATTGTGAGGAGGTACTTCTTCCCCATGTGCATCTTTTCCGAGGTGCCATTGGCCCAGACTTCATTTTTATGGATGACAATGCACGGCCACATCGCACTCTTGCTGTTGAGGAGCTGCTGGAAAGTGAAGATATCACTCGAATGGATTGGCCAGCGTGCTCCCCAGATTTAAATCCCATCGAACATGTGTGGGATGCTTTGGGGAGACGTATTGCCACACGCTTACATAATCCGGAGAACAACCAACAACTCAAGCAGATGTTGATTGAGGAATGGGCACTCCTACCTCAAGAAATGATGCACCAGCTGGTTCTGAGTATGCGGAGACGGTGCAAAGCAACCATTGTAGTAAGGGAAGGGCATATACCATATTAAGGAACATCTTCTTGTTGTTATTCCTGTTGGAAGACAATCATGAGTCACGATACTATGCGTTCAATAAAGCTTGTTTTTGTTTGATTCCATACAGTATGCGTTTTATTCCTTTTTCAGCGCCGATGCTTTCGTCATCCTTTACGTACATAATACTCTCCCTCATTTCAGAATTTCATGTCTCTCAGATGATTTTTCGTGAAGTTATGGCAATAAACCCACCTGTTGCTTAAGTTTTGCACACCAGTGTATGTCTAATATACAACTTTTTATCTTGAACATTAGAGCAGATTCAAAAGAGCCAAACATCACGTCGCTGGAACAATGTAGCTCGTCGCTCTGTACAAGTATTTCTGTAATTTTACCATAAACTAGGGAAGGTTTATTGACAAAAAAGTTTTCTATTATTACATTGTTGTTCTTCCAATGGTCGAATGTTATCGTTAAGAATGGCGTTTACATTTACTGTATCATAAAAAAAAGATGCGAAAAGCATTCTTTGTTGGTTGAATATGAGAAATAAGTCACAATATAATTACGTTTAATTCTAATTCAGTTAGTTATAAATATACTAATCCGGTTAGTCAAAGTTAAGTACTAATATTTATAATATATATATATATATATATAAGGTTAAAAACACAATATTATAATACTTATTTTGGAACACAGATCTTTCATTATAACAAGCAACAATATTTTGAAGCAGGAACCCCTTAAGATTATTTAGATATGATAAAAAAAAGTATTAAATTAATATATAACATACATTAATTCCCCTTAAATGAGTTTTTGAAATCTCTTATAGTTACTTATTTCGGAAATGTTAGGGTATATATAGCCTCAGTGTTGAAATGTTGTTACTTCTGTCTTCGATCATGGACCATAAGAACATTATTTAATTTTTTGAAAATTGTACACAGTATACAATTATTTTTTTTTAGTTTGAATATATCAAAGGTACTCTTTAAAACCTTGAACCCTTTAAAATCGAATATATCAGAAGATTTAAAGCTCTTTTTTTAGGATGAAGTCTGAATCGAACAATCCCATCACTTTTAATCAGAAAAAAGAATTGAGAAAATACTTGCTGCGACCTCCTGAAAAGAAGGCACTTGAAATGTCAGTCCTCATTAGATTGTTATGTGTAGTTTTAAAAGAAAGTTTCATTTTGCTTATATGCATGCAGTAATTAATTTATCCCATCTTATCCAATTATATAAAGGTTAAATTATTTTTTAAAAAATCATCCTTTGTATATTAAATTAACACAAAATAGAAAATTGTATACTGAAATCTCAACAATTTTGAGAAAAATTCATCGCGTGAAACAAAAATAAAATACCTCAGATATAGTATTTGAAAATTATAATTAAAAAAAATATATATATATTTTAAAAATTTAGCTAGCTGTAATCTTGGGAAATTTTTTTGCAATTTCTTTGAATAGACAGAACAAAGCAATATTTTCTTGAGTGTAAAAATAACGTATTTTCAAACTCTTGGTAATATCTATAAATAAAATCATAAAGTATTGCTAAGTTTGTTACAAATGGGATAAATATTTATGTAAAAATCTTTTAATTAAATACAAAGTCTTGATAGCAATTTAAAAAATTGTTAAATGAAAATAAATTTTTTAAACTGCATGAATAAACCATTTTGAAAATGTTCTTATATTTTAAGTAAAAGTATATATAAAATTTGGGTTCCTCTTATTTCAGGAAATATTCTTAGAAATTATTTCATGGCTTTTAAAGATTTTATTCAGGCTTGTTATCCTTAATTTTTTGACCATGAAATATCCACAACATTTTGAAAATACTTAGCAATTATTTTACTAAATTCAAAACGCAAATATCACAAATTAAAAAGTAAAACGAATAACCAACAAAATATATCAACAATATGGCTCAATTAATTTGTTTTTGATTAGTATTCACACATGGAAAATATTTTTTTTCATTGAAAAATAAGATTAAAAGAATAAAAATGTATTACTAATTCTTGTACCTAGGGTATTTCAATACCTCCGTACAGAGGCTCAACTAGAATTTTTGAAGTGCATAACTTGGAAGTCGGTTTATCCATGTTTTACGAAAACAGAAAAGAGAAATTTTAAGAAAATACGCCGATAATTATTTCAAATAGTAACTCTGAAAATAATGTGAATTTTTCAAAAATCATAGTTGAGCCTCTGTACAAAGGTCTGAGCTATATACAGGCAAAATATTAATACAATAGAAGCATTTTTTACAAAAGGAGAACATTTGGAGGAAAGGTTATTCTTTTTTGCCAAAATATTGTATTTAAATAATTTGTCAAAATGTCCTTAAAACAATTTTATACATGCATTCTAATCTAAGTGATACTAAATATCATGAAAATTATACATTTATGCGCTTTTTTAAAATCATGGTTCGGAACGTAGTCGGATACCTTAAAAAATCACGATTCCAAACATAGTCAGTCGCCTTCGTGATTCTAGCCCTTACGAATCTATCTTATTTATTATAAAGTTATACTACGAATTTTGCACCTTAAAAACGAGATTGCCTATTAAAAATGTTAATATTATTGAAATAACAAGTGTGCATTATTCCAATTAAATTATTATATTGTAAAATCAATTCTATTTTTCAGAAATAGAAATGAGTTTTTGCTTCGATTTTTTTTTATTTAATCAAAGAAAACGCGGCTGCAAACCATTCCTGTGATTCGACTAAATACAAAAGAATAAAATAAGTTGATCAAATGAATAAAAGAATAAAAGTGTTGATCAAATGTTCTCAAAGGAACAACCTCCTTTGATTAAATCTAATCTTGTGTCTTGTATTCTACCCCACAATTTGGAGTAGGATCTATTTCTGCTACTTCGTATCATGCATCAGTTTTTTTTGCTGTGTTTTCTTTCATGATTTCGAACGAGTATTTAGAGTTTTACATTAATAAAACACTAGCTTTGATTAGTTTTCTGTTTGTTAATATGTTATCTCTGACACAAAGGAAAAAACTGTTTCAAATTGTGATTTCTTCCTTATAATCAGTATGCGAAAAACTAATTAGGAAAGGTAAATTCATTTATATATGAATAACTAAATTTATAAGGAAAATATCATACTAGAAATTATTTATGTTGGAGCCGTATAAGAGAAATTTAATTTGAGATCTTGTGTTTATGCATCATGTAAAAACAAGTAATATATAAAAAAAACTAAGTCAATTCCTACTTTGAATGGATGAATAGAAAATATTTTATTAACGATTGAATAATAGATATATATTTATAGAGAGAGACGGAACTAATGGTAGGAATTGAAAAAAGAGCATGATTTTTTTGCGTTGTTGAAAACAATGCACACCCGATTTACCTGAAAAACAGGTTTTCGACGCCAACTTTTGTCTTTGTTTTAAAAGTTACATTGTTACAACAATAGAGACGACTCTAAGTTGGCGTCAAAAACCGTTAATTAAATTAAATTAATTAATTAATATTTGAAAAAAAACTGTATTAACATCAAGTGTTATCCACTACAAGTTTAAAAAAATTATTTGAACTTGATTGGATGAATAGAATGTATTTTATTTACGATTTAAAATTTGAACAAGATAAATATATAAATAAATAAATATATAAAGAGAGTGAGCTAATAGTAGGAATTGAATATACATCTATATTCATTAGATAAATATATCTGAATGGCATCAATATGCTTGTATATAATATAATGATATTAAAAACGTTAATATATATTCATTAAAATTAAACATACATATATTAAGATATTATAAGGCATTTATTTAAACTTTGCTTTGTATTTGTCAAATACAATAAAGAAATAATGTTGAGTAAAGAAATATTTTCGTTGACGAGACTACATATTCGAACTTATCAATATGTATATAACAATATTTAGCTTTGCACTTTTTATCAAATTTTCAGGAATTGTTCGACTTAAATCAAAATGTATATGTTTTTTCGAATATGTAGCATAAAAATAACTTAAACAATTTTAAAATTTAAACATGGAAAAATAACAAAAGAAATAAAGCAAAAGGAAAGCGTGTATGTATTAGTAAAATAAACTGAAGTCTCTCTGCCCAAATATTTTTGAGAACTCTGTCTAAAAAAGAAACACATCAAAATTACTTTTTTTCCCCAAAAAATCCATTTTAATACAGAAGCGTAAAAGTAATTTGAATGTTAATTTTATAGCTTGTAAATAAATAGTTTTTAACTCATTTTAACGTAAGAGGTTATTTAATAATAAAACAAATTTCAGAAATATGAATACTGTTAAAGAAAAATCTAAGCTTACATTATTTTATCATACTTTTCTTCGGTTAAATAATTTTTATTTGATTTAATACAAAGACAAAATTTCAAAAACAAATGTAACTCAGATAAAAAGTAAAGATTTTACTTTAAAAGAGAAGTATTTTATCGGGTACAAACAATTACCTGTAAATAAGTAGTATATTAAAAACAAACATATCGGAGAACACGTTGTATAAATAGAAATTTTTAAAACATAATTCTGTATTCTAATCCGTAAAAAGTTCTTTTAATCTTTATCGTTTGCTCAATTTTTCGTAATATTCATTTCATTAGAAATTTACATTAATAAAAGCGGTATTTGATCTCGATGGTACTAATTAGTAGCTTTGAGAAAGAAAGATATAATATAAAATATAAAACATAAAAATGCATCTTTTAAACTTGTAAATAAAAAATTTATATTAGTATTTTTGACTATTTAAAAGGAATATTATTTCATGAAATATTTTGCCATGATGTTCTGATTCCGTGTTTTAAATTAATTAGTTCTCTTGGGTATTTTCTAGTAAAAATCAGAATAAATGTTTGAAAGCAGTATTTAGAAATCGATATAGAATGAGCCATGTGTGTGTAACTCTAAAGATCTTCTTTAGGATTTCTTTCGTTTTTTAAAAATGTGTTTTATTTGCCTTAAATTATTTCTAAACATAATTTAGAGCAAAATAAATAGCATGTAAAAATTTCCTTCATTGTCATTTCAAAAGGAATTATTAAATTTACTTTAAGTTTTTCAATCTTCTGTTCGATAATAAATTAAAACGGTGAGTATACATTTATAGTAAATAAGAAATATGGAGGACATTTAATTGAACTCGCTTTCATTTTTCAATTAATTAATGACTCGATGTAATTTTCGCTTTCAAAAGTGACAAAAATTAGAGAGTACTTATTAATCAGAGTGTATATAGTTTTGATAAAAAAAAAAGAAAGAAATTTGTGAGAAATGCCAGAAATTAAAAAGAAAGTAACTTTATTATTTGTTTTTACAAGTCAGTTTTTTCTAGTTTTTAGAACATTTTAAGTTTTAAAAATACGACAGTGATACTCAACGTATATTTGTTTTGAAAAATCGAGTTTGCATTATAGTTTCAACATGATAAAAACGTGATGTTGAGATTAAACATGAAGCTCAAATTAAAATTATTTGAATTCCATGCAAAAACTCCATTCAAAGCACAATTAAAAATGAAGAACTTAATTTTTTCTAGAATATTCAAATCTCTAGTTTTACTGCAGGTTCTTCATTTATAGATTTATTATTATTATTATTTTTTTTTTTGGCAAAAAAAAAGTTATTTTTTTAATTTTAATTTTCTTTTTAATTGCTACAGAAAGAGTTAAATTGATACATTGAAAGTTTTAAAAGTTAAGTTGAAGATTGATACAAGGAAGTTATGTTGCCATAAACTCAAATGCAAAATTAATTGCAAAGTGAGAAATAAAAAGTTGAAAACTTTTGGAAAATGAGAAAAAAAAGTTCGAATGATAATATATATATACAGTGGGCCACAAAAGTGTTCGTACACTTGCAATTTCCAATGAAATTTTATGGTTTTGACTAACAAAAATTAATATATTGGAATCGTAATTTTGTAATGATATCTACAACTTGTTCCTAATGAATTGACATAATTAATTTTTTAAAAAAATAGTATAACTATTTTTTTAAAAAAATTAATAATCAAAAATCTACTAAAAAATTACGCCACAAAAGTCTTAGTACACTTAACAAAAATTTCAACATAGCTTTGAATATTGTATTTCTTTCTTAAATTAGTACTTAGTAGGATATCTTTTAGTGTCCACAACATCTCTTAAACGTCTTGGTATAGATTTAATCAGTTTTTTATAATTTCTGCATTGATTTTCGGCCATTCTTTTACGATTGTTGTTTTTACTTCACATTATGCGTTTATATGTCATGTTTTCTTTTTTTTTTTAATTAAAATCTCTCCAAATATGTTTTACTGGGCTAAATAAAGGGATTGAGGAGGTTTTTCAGAATTTTGGGACAGTTATTGAGATACCAGCGGCGTACATTGAAAGCAGTGCTCTTGGCCTCATTATCCTGTTAAAAAATGAAGTCGTCTCCTATATCCAAATTTTGGGTGGATAATTTAAAATTTCTCTTTAAAATATTTAAACGGAGCTCAAGATTCAGAATATCATCAAAAAATACCAAATTACCTAATTCTGAGGCAGGTTTACACCCCTACACAAGAACATTTCCATCTCCATGGTTCATTGATCAAACTAGATTCTTGGGATTAAGTTTCAGAAAATACAAAATTGACAGCAAATTGATTGGGAAGACAGAAAATTCAACATTTGCTTATTCCGATGAGCATATAAGAGCTTCTAAATTAAAAAATGAGGAGTTTAATCCCATGCATTTATGCGGAGCAAGAACTCTTCCACTTTCATGCTTCAGCATGGAGGTGGAGATGTTTTTGCGTGGGGGTGTAAATTGGCCTCAGAATTAGGAAATTTGTTGTTTTTTAATGGTATTCTGAATCATGAGCTCTATTGAAATATTTTAGAATGAAACTTAAAATTATCCGCCCAAAATTTGGATATAGAAGTCTGCTTCATTTTTTAACAGGATAATGATGCCAAGCGCACTGCTCTCGATGTACGCCGTTGGTATCTCTATAACTGTACCCAAATTCTGAAACACCTCCTCAATCACTTTATTTAACCCAGTAAAACATATTTGGAGAGATTTTGATTTAAAAAATTTCAAAATATGACATATAAACGCATAATGTGAAGTAAAAACAACAATCGTAGAAGAATGGTCAATGCAGAAATTATAAAAAACTGATTAAATCTATACCAAGACATTTAAAAGTAGTTGTGGACACTAAAAGATATCCTACTAAGTACTAAATTAAGAAAGAAATATAATACTTAAAGCTATGTTGAGATTTCTGTTAAGTGTACGAAGACTTTTGTGGCGTAATTTTTTTAGTAGCTTTTTGATTATTAATTTATTAAAAAAAATAGTTATACTATTTTTTAAAAAAATGATTATGTGAATCCATTAAAAACAAGTTGAAGATATCATTAAAAATTACGATTCCAATATATTTATTTTTATTAGTTGAAAACATTAAATTTTATTGGAAATTGCAAGTGTACGAACACTTTTGTGGCCCCTTGTATATCTTACAAGTTGACTTTACGAGAGATTAATGAATGCAAGCCTATCAATACTGTTAAATTATCAGCGATACAATTTCCTCCCCGATATTATGCTGGTGTAAGCAATTGCAGAAAAACGCGAATTATTTTTCTAAGTATAATATTCTAAATTTCTAATAAACTATAAATAGAGTACAAAATTAATAAAACATAGCAATTTAGGGAAAATAGCTGTAGTAATATGCTTCAGAGCTTAGAGGAAGACATTTTGAGAGCCATAAAAAGACGTGTTTGTTTGGAATTGTTCAGTTTTTAGTCATTAAGTTAAGGAAATAAGTTTCATATAATTTCTATCTAAAATTCTGGCATTTCTTAAAAAAAGGCACTCTGTATTTGGCAATTTAAATAATGGAACTGATATTTTATATATCTTAAATACAAATAATTTTGTTGGATAGTAATTTACTTTTAAAATACAAAATTTTTTATCCCAAATATTATCTGAAATATCCATCCAAGAAATTACAATAAAATTTGTTTTTTTTTTCAGTGTTTAAGAAAATGTTTTAAAAATCTTTTCTTGAAATGTGATACTTAAATATTAAAATTTATCATCAAAAACTTTTGATAAACAAACAGTAAACAATTTTCATCCGAAACTGAATTCCTATAAAATAAATCTGCAAATAATTTCTTCGAAAAATAAATGAACAAAGTCACTTTTTGCACTTTATCTAATTGATGTTTCACTTACCGAGATTGTTTTAAACAGAAAACATTTAAACTCATGCCTTTTTAGCCTTAAGTTTCAACATAAATATGTTCTTTATTGGAAAAAAAATCAATAAAATAACTATTTTTGTTTTTAAAAAACGTGTTAAGAAACAGAGCATTCATTAAAAATTAGGTATATCAAGTGTTTATTCACATAGTTCGGAAATTCAGAACTTTGGAAATTATTTTTCATAATTTATTAAATGCTTAGCTTAGAAAAAGGAATTATTTTAGTTTAGATTGATAAATGTTTGTTACCTTAAAATTCCTATACATGTTGTTAAAATGGGTGATGAAGTAAGTGGCTTTCATCCAAGAAAAATTTGTTAATATGAATTGATAAATTCTTAAAATTAAATGAATTAAAAATTCTACTGCATATGCTGAAATAAACCTAGATAACACTTTTCTAAAACTGCATTTCTTTTCAAATATTTATTGTAAAGGAAAATGTAATACTAATAAAAAGATTTCGGATTGTTAAGTTGAACAAAATACAAAACTTAAGGCATCATAACTTGAAAGTTCAAGTCACAAATACAATCCCAATTATGACGATGAAAACTACTACCGAATAAAGGTAGAAAATACGCGTTCTTTAGATATGCTAGATGATATACTAGATGATATGCTAGATGTACATTCATTGTCATAAAAATTTGTGCACTCAGAAGTAAAAGTGGGATTGCTATGAAACTTGGGATGAAGGTATGCGTCAATCAGGTATGTAAATTGTTAGAAATGCAGCATGATTGAGCCTACCTGAGGGAGCTGAACTTCGTTTTCCTTGGATTACAAGACAAATAAGTTGAGCTTGTTTGTGTGTATTTAATCTGTTGCTGAACTACAGATGTCATTACGATGCCATCGCTGACAATATGAGCAGCTGTAAGAGTTCGAGAGGGGAAGAATCATATGGCTGATGAAAACTGGGTAATTAGATCGGCAAATAGCTCGCCACCCAGGCCGTTCTCACTTTATTGTGAGGAAGTGTTGGAACCAGTGAACTACAGAGAGGCCTGTTACGCGACAACCACACTCAGGACACCCTCGACAGACAAATAGTCGGGAAGATCGTCACATTATTCGATGTGCACGCATAGCGTCAACTGTCTCATTGTTGGTCATCCATACACAAGCATCACCTTCACTACGGGCCTCTGTATCAGTCCATACCATCCCAAGGCGACTGGCTGAAAGACAGTTGCCATCGTAGTGCCAATTACGTATACTGCCATGAGCATCTATTTACCGTCGCCTCCGATTGGAGTGGTGTCTCACTGGAAGGGATTGAACTGCAACCGAATCAAGTCGGTTTATCTTCAGAGATGAATCGAGATTTAATTTGGGCAGTGAGGGCAACTGTGTACGTGTGTGAAGGCATCATGTAGAACGTCACAATCCTGCCTTCGCAGCACAGCGGCACACCATACCACAACTAGTGTGATGGTATGTGCTGCCATCGTATACGACACACTGTCCTCCCTAATATTGAACCATGACAGCCCAGAGGTATGTTCGTGACATTCTTCTGCCATATGTGTCATTACGCATAGCAGGGCTCACAGGAACCATTTTAACCCTCCAAGCGGTCTGCACGTAAAATTCCTCTATTCCAGAGATGTTTTTTCTGCCTTCAAGCAAGATTCCCAAAAGCGGCCGAGCCGCAATCTTAAAAATAGACTCAACCGCTTTTGAGAACCCCATCTAAAAGCAAAAAAATATGTGCGGTGCATTTTTGAAGCATCTCCAGAATTGCAAGACTTTAAGTGCAGACCGCTTAGAGGGTTAACGGAACAATGCTCTTCCCCACGCAGCAAAGGTTTCTCAGGACTGCCTCCATCTCATTTTCACCCTCCCCTGGCCTTTTTGATCTCCAGAGTTGTTCCCAATTAAACATATATAGGATCATTTAGAACAACAAGTTGGACAGCCTACAACTTTGGTCGAATGAGAGGCGTGTTTACAGCAAATGTGAAACAAGATATTGAAGGAAATCATATGAAATTTTAATGCCTCAACTCAATGTTCTACAGTATCACATCATGCATTTAGGATAAAGGGGGCTCAACACGATACTAAAACCTTCTTTTATTTGTAATATATATATATATATGGACTAAATGTATTATACCAAGGAAAAAATATTCTAAATGCAATTAAATAAAATTCTCAAGATTATTATTACAATGATGAGATTAATAAAATAACTAATAAAAGAAAAACTAGAGGGGAGCAAGGACTAAAAGATTAAATAGAGACAAAAAGTACTTACATATAGTATTATAGATATTTGTAATAGCTTCGATAATAATTTTAACATAAAACACATTAAATCTTTCATGTTTGGACTCTGTAAGACAGAATTATGTATTACAGAAGATTAACTATATTCAGATAAGTAAAAGATTGTCATGATTTGCATATTATAAAAGACATTCACAAATTTTTGAAACATAAAATAAAGGTCAATGAAAATAAAGATTATCAAATAGAATATTGTACATTATTATATATTAATAAATCGTATAATAATACACTCATGGACAAAAAAATTAGCGCACCATGAAGGAGTAGTCAAAATGAAACGAAATTTTACATACGTAATGACTACTTTGATATAAGTAAATAAATAGAAAATCAAAAAAAGGATCATTAATTTCAGAGAAAAAGGCAAAAGAACGGAGGATTTAATACCCTGTTGAAACCACTCTAGCGCGAATGCACGATGCGTTACAATCAGGTATTGAAGCATACAAGTTCTGTATGATGTCTTGAAACATTTCGTTCCATATTTGCTGTAACCTTGCCTCTAGTTCATTCAAACTCGTGGGATGCTCAACTCATCGTCACAAAAAATCCCAGATATGCTGGATTGGAGACAAATCTGGGGATCGGGCAGGCCAAAGAAGGGTGGTAACAGTAAGGAAACAGTCTTGTGACACCCTTGCCTTGTGAGGCCGAAGTCTTGTTGAAAAATGGCTCCTGGGAGCCATTGCATGAGTGGCAACACATGCGGTTGCAGGATGTCATGGACATACCATCGGGCTGTCATGGTGCCAAGGATCAGTACTAGGGGTGATCGTGTATTGTAGGCAATGGCACCCGATACTATCACACAAGCTGTTGGAGCGGTGAGTCGCTGTAAAGCAAAGGCAGGATTGAAGCGTTCACCACGGGGTCTCCACATATGAACACGATTGTCATCACTGCTGAGATTGAATCTGGATTCGTCGCTAAAGACGACCTGGTTCCATTCCGCTTCAGTCCAGTTTCCTCGTGCGCGGCACCACTCCAAACGGAGGTGTCGATGGGTGGGCGTCAAGGGCAGCCCACTTTATGAGCACCACGATCCCAAATGTCCTTCAGCCAGACGCCTTCGTACGGTTCGAGAAGACACAGAGGCCCGTAGTGAATGTGCTACCTGTGCCTGGATGGCGGTCGATGAAGCAG
>BMAV01007487.1:0-37993 GCA_019973955.1 Trichonephila inaurata madagascariensis
TTGAAACATTCACATTATTTTCAGACTTACAACTATTTGAAATAATTATCGGCGTTTTTTTCTTAAAATTTCTTTTCTCTGTTGTCGCAAAAAATGAATAAACCCACTTCTAAGTTACATATTTTAAAAATTCTAGTTGAGCGTCTGTACAGAGGTCTGAGCTATGTACAAGCAAAATATTATTATAATAGAAGCATTTTTCACAAAAGGAGAATATTTTGAAAATGGGTCCTTCTATGTTCATTTTTTGTCAAAATATTGTACTTAAATAATTTTTTATTGTAATACTATTCTTAAAGCAATTTTATGTACATTTTCTAATCTAAGTGACGCTAAATATCATAAATATTATCTATTTATACGCTTTTGCAAATCATGGTTCCGAACATAGTCGGATACCTTAAAACATGAAAAAAGTAATTGACAAAAATGTAAAAAAACGTTTATAAATGTTTAGTTTTTTTCATTTTTTTCTCCAAAGTATAATTTTTTGCTTTTTGGTACACTTAAAAAAAACATGTATAGCACTATATGGTTTTAATTTTTTTATACATCTATGCATTATACCTGTTCATATAGAGCAAACCTGTGTTCTTTAGTCGAGTAGTACATAGTATTTAAAAAATAGTTTTATGTACGAAAAAGGGAAAAGGAAATTTTCCAAATAAAACAAAGTTTTATAATTTTTTTAAAGAAACTGTCTAAATATTTTAATTAAAAAAAATAGATTCACTCTATTTTGTGTATTGTTTTATATATGTGCAAAAAATATTTTGCCTATTTGAAACATGCTTTTTTAAAAACTGGTACCTAACCGTAAGCCTGTATTATGAGATCTCAAAAATTATGTCCAATTTAAATAACACAGAAAAAAAAATTTTAGCTAAAAACTTATTTTTGTATTTGTACAGAATGATCAAAATATCTTTATTCAGATCACAAAAAAATTTAAGCTCTATTAGAGATTTTTAAAGATATATGTCCCATAAGCAAAGAGACTTATTTTTGGCATTTTACTCTTTCGAGCTTAATAGTTATTTGTGTTTAAATCATGGTTATTTTCAAATTGTATGAATCCAAGCATTTTTTACATTGTTTATAAATCCTAATCAACAAATTTTAATTAAAACAAAACAGATATATAACGAGTAAATATAGATAAAATAAAATATTACTTTTCCAGACAGATTTTTGTGATGAATGCATCTTTACAATTTTCCAAAACTCTTAGAAATATTTTTTAATTAGCTACCATTAAACATGTTTATTTGAAAGGTATTTTGGGGAGATGTACTTTTCTAAAAATATGTTAAAATGCACTAAAATTATTTTTTGGCTAACTGAGGAAATAGTTTCTTAAAATTTTAAAACAAACATGATTTAAAATTGAATCTGCCTAATAAATTGCTTCGCGTTTATCTTCATTATATATTTAAGCTTAATTTTTAGAAAGGTTTCTGTATTTCTAAGAGTTTCTTTTTGAGTACCCAATTTTACTTTTTAAAATTTTAGAAAACAAATTTCAAATGAAGTAGATATATAAAATTGCATGTTTATTTCTTAGAAGTAGAATTAATTGATATCTTAACCTTTTAAATTTTTTATGCTACGCACACGTTACGACGTTACATTTTTAGAAAGAAGAAATTATCAAAGTGAAAAGCAGGATGCTTAAAAAATTGGTTGATTTTTATAAACTTATACAAACCTTATCCCATCTCACTAATCCAAACATTCAATAAATTGAAAATTTAAAGCTCTCTAATTTATCGAAAACATCTTGTAACCATTGACTTCAATATCTTATAATTTTGGCAGTTCACTTTATAAAAAATAACGCGAACCTTTCTTCACTCTTTCATCTCATCAAAACCTTTCATTCGATTGAAAACTCATATTATATCATCATTATCATCAGTGGCGCACACAAGGGGGTGTCTAGGGGTCAGCCCCTCCCAAAAGCCCTTGATTTTTTCCCCGATTGATTATAATTCTAAGTATATACTATGTGAAATTAAATTAAATTTTTGTTTTCACTGATTCATTTTATTAATTAATGCTAATTATTTATTCAATAATTAGTTTTTTACTGTTTTTTGTCCCCGCAAATCGACAAAATCAAAAGGAGCTCGATACAAGCTTGGTGGACTCTTGACCCTGGATCATCCCCCCCCTTGAAAAATTCCTGTGTGCGCTACTGCCTATCATATATTATTTATCGAAGATTTTAAGATCATTACCGAGTGATACTCAACCTGCGGCCCGGGCCACATGTGGCCCACCGGACTCACATACATCAATTTTACTATCGATGTCGTGCTGAAATGAATAGCGAGATAACCGTTTACCTTTTAGTAATTGTAGCGGTTAGTGATAACAAATAACAATGGGTAGCAACCATTTTATGGGTGAATCTAATTTTTAATTAATCTTCATGTCTTCCAAGCAAAAAAATACCTAAAGAATGTAAGTTGTTTCAAGACAATTGGGATCTTGACTATTTCGTTGAGGAAAACAAACATGGATCAACAACTTGTTCGACTTGTTGAAAAAAATTTGTTTCAAAATATAATTTTGCTCCTTACTGTACCACTAAGTACGAATGGTTTAATGACTCTTTTTCTTGATAATATCTTTCAAGACGCGATAAATTGGCTTTCTTAAAAAAAACCGTGGAACAGCAACAGAATATTTAAAGGGGGTGGACTTGGAATCATTGGTGAAAGAAAATCGAAATTACCCCATAACTGGATAAAAAATGTATAAAACCTATCTTTTGTGAGTTAAGTTTAATAGAGTTCAATGCAGTTTTAAAATAAAATTCAGAATTATGAGTTTTAATATTTTGATCAATTTTCCGCTTTTTAAATGTCCTTGATCTTATAGCCCCTCCCCCGTTTTCCTTATGGGGTCTCAGGGGTGTTAAATTTCTCTAGAGGTCTGAAAATATAAACAATTTTCAAACCGGTATAATTCTTTTAAATTTAAATTAAATGATTCGAATCTCTTACACATTATTTATAAAAGAATGGGGCTTCAGAAAAGTATAAAATGTTTAAAATATAATAAAAATTTTAAAAATTATAAGTATATGAAAGTTCTATAATAAATATTAACTATTTTTTGCGTTGCGCACGCTATTTTCTAAAATAGTAGCCTCTGATGTAAGAAACTTATAGAATTCTAAAATGCATCATACTCTTTAAGCTCTACCTAATTTTAGTATTATATATCTTTTGTTTTTCAAAATATTTGTAAAATATTGCAATTTTTTAAATATTTTTTAAAAATGTATTTTTTATTTATTAAAATATGTAAGTTATTATTCTATTTATATAAAAATAGCTACAGTGTAATAAGAATACATTTAACTTTATAAATCAACTTATAGCTAGTAATTAAAGCTACTATTTTAGAAAAGAGCATGTGCGCGACGTAAAACTTAATAAATATCTCTTATAGAAAAGTTTCTTATTTTCATATGCTTATAATTTTTAAAACAATGGATATATTTTAAACATTTTATACTTTTCTGAAGCCCCATTCCTTTATAAATAATGTGTAAAAGATTCGAATTATTTAATTTAAATTTAAAAGAATTATACCTGTTTGAAAATTGTTTATATTTTCAGACCTCTAGAGAAATTTAGCACCCCTGAGACCCCTTATGTTACGGCCCGCATGAAATAGTTGTCACATGCACATAGCCCGGCTGAAAATAAGGTTGAGTACCCCTGCCATAACCTATCAAAAGGTAAAAATGATCATCTATAAAACAAAACATTAAAAAAAGGTTTAATAAATTCCTAATTTTTTCATTGCTGGTGACACAAGAAACATTTCTGGATGGTCTTCAATTTAATCTAAATACTAAACATTGTAATAGTAGTTTAACCAAGTAGCGAAATCACAAGCAATAATTATTTCTCTCATCTTCGTAAATCCCATTCAGAAATTAAATTCAACTTTCATAGTGTCGCACATTCACATAAAAAAAAACTTTCTCTTTCACGGAAGGAAATAGATCCAAAATTAAACCACCCATCTCAAGTGAAAGTAGTAAAAGTAATTCTTCTGCACCCAACACAATCGAGCCACTCAAGATTCATTCAAACACAAAAGCATCAGAGCGTAGAAACACCCGTCATAAAAAACAAACCCTAATGCATACAGAAAGATATTTCCTATTGTCTCAAAGGAGCCTTGCATTCACAGATCTGCGAGATTTATCAAGCCAATGTGAGAATGCAGAAACTTCACTTAACCCTAGAGGGCCGTAAAGGTTGATGCTAAAAATAGAACGCCTCCTCGTAGCATTCGCCCACTAAACTCTTGTATGAATGGTCAGTATGCAGAGAAAGCAAAGGTGTAATGACCGGCCATGGTATGTGGGTCTTATCTTGTTTGTTCGTTTGTTGCGTCAGAAAGACGGGTTGCATAATTATGAAGAAAAATTCATTCCGTTGTGTAATTTGGTTGATTCTAAAATGAGGTTTTTAATTTGTAGTGTATTTGTAGCTTTTGAATATTTCCAAGGTGATGTTGCCTATTCGTAAAACTTAATAAGTAAATAAAAAGAATTTTACAAAAATAAATAAATAAAAAATATTGAATAAGATTTATCCCTACCACACACACATAAGGGGAAAAAAATGTTTTTATCTTACATTCATTTAAGGTATCCGACTACGTTCGGAACCGTGATTTTAAAAAGGCGCATATAAATGGATAATTTTCATATTTAATGTCACTTAGATTAGAATACATGCATAAAATTTTTTTAAGGATATTTTGAAAAAAAAAAATTATTTAAATACAATATTTCGGCAAAAAATGAACTTAGAATAACCTTTTTTCAAAATGTTCTCCTTTTGTGACAAATGCTTCTATTATAACAACATTTTGCCTGCATATAACTCAGACCTCTGTACAGAGGCTCAACTATGATTTTTGAAAAATTCACATTATTTTCAGAGTTACAGCCATTTGAATAATTATCGGCGTTTTTTTCTTAAAATGTCTCCCCTCTGTTGTCGTAAAACATGGATAAAAACACTTCTAAGTTATATATTTCAAAAATTCTAGTTGAGCCTCTGAACAGAGGTTTGAGCTATAGACAGGCAAAATATTATTATAATAGAAGCATTTTTCACAAAAGGAGAATAATTTGAAAATGGGTCATTTCTATGTTCATTTTTTGTTAAAATATTGCACTTAAATAATTTTTTATGGTAATACTATTCTTAAAACAATTTTATATACATTTTCTAATCTAAGTGACACTGGATATCGTAAATATTATCCATTTATATGCTTTTGCAAAATCCCGGTTCCGAACGTAGTCGGATACCTTAAACATTTTCGTGTACTGTAGTTAAATAAAATTTGAGGTGACTAACAACGTTCGAAATCATGATTTTGAAAAAGCATAAGAGTATAAATCAGGGGTGGCCATACCACGGCACGCGTGCCACAGTGTGGCACGGTGGAGTTGTTAGAGTGGCACAAGAACACTTACTGAAATTTTTTTAAATATATATATATATTTGGAAAGATAATAATAAATAACCATTTCTTACAATTTTATTGAAGTGCGGTTTTTTGTCTCACACAAAAAAACCGCTCAAAATTTGGATTAAAATATGTTTGTGGGTAAATGTTTTCTGCTATGAAAATAAAATAAATATCACTCAAAACTAACGGATGTGCACCTATAATGACCTAATTTTGTGGGCATCTGTAAGAGCTAATCCTAATATAGATGACTTGGTAAAAAAAAAAAGTAGTAATTCAAAATCCACATTAAGTAAATACTGAACGTTTAGTAATTTTTTTGAATGAAATGATTCAAGTTAATCATTTTTATTTTATACTTAACCAAATTGATTGAACTTGTTAAAAGTTTATTAAAATAAAAACCTAAGATTTTTTGTACTTTCGTCTTATTAATTATATTATATTTCTGAATTTCGACTACATAGACTTGCATTAAAAAATGTGTATTTGCGTAAAAATCCCATAATAAGCTTAAAAGTAACACATTTTTTCACTTTTCCACATTTGTTTGTCGGAAAAGTTATGTGGCGCATTTAATTGTTTTCGATCACATTAATTGTTTGGCACTGTTCCCAAAAGGGTTGGCCACCTCTATAAACCTGGGTATACCAGTACCCAGTACCCCTGGGTATACCTAAACCTGGGTACACCTATTTATACCTGTCCACCTGGTATAAATGAATAACTTTTTTGATATTTAATGTCAGTTGAATTAAAATATACATAGAAAAATGGTTATAAGAATATTATTGCAAGAAAAAAAAATATTTGAAAGCAATTTTTCGGTGAAAAAGTTAAGGAAGAATGACATATTTTTCAAAACATTATCCTTTTATGAAAAATGGATCTATAATATAAATATATTTTTGCTATATATAGCTATGAATTCTGTACAGACCCTGAATTAATATTTTTGAAAAATTTATTTTATTTTCCGAATTACGATCAATTGAATCAATTTTTGTTAAAATTTCTCTACTGAGGTGTATGAAAATACGAGTAAAATCCACTTCTAAGTTATATATTTTAAAAATTCTAGTTTTGACTTTTTTTGTACAGAAGCTTTAGATACGTATAGGCAAAATATTATTATTATTATTACTAACGCATTTTTCATAAAAGGTGAATGTTTTGAATATGCTAATATTTTTTTCATTTTTTACCAAAAAAATTGCTTTTAAATAATTTTTTCCTGTAATAATATTCTTAAAACAATTTTCTATGCATATTCTAATTCAACTGACGCTAATTGAGATCATTTTTATTACTGAAATTTTTACCATTTAAAAAGTTTTGTAAATTTCAAAATAAATTATAATCCGATGGTGCAATATTGAGGCTATATGGAGATATGACATCGCTTTCCAACTAAGTTCCAATACCTTCGAACGCAGTATTCAAGATGTTTCATAAAGATGCATACATCTTGGACCATGATCTTTTGTAATAATTATTGCAGACGATCCATTTTTCCTCTTCAGAAATAATTCATTTTAAAAAAAGGATAAATTACATTATGTTTGATATGTGTATTACAAATACAGGGTGAGTACAAAAGATGGACGCGATGTAAAAACATTTTATCGAAACTACTGCACATATTACAATAAGTGATTCATGAATGTAAAGAGAAATATAACAATTTTTTTTTTCAGTTACAAATGTTCGATGTGTGATTCTCTCCCTGATCTGTAATCCAGTTCGTTCCATACATTTTGTAGCATCACTCTATCAAGAGTTTGCAATAGGGCCATGGGTAGCCTAGTGGTTAGAGCATCCAGAACGGAGAGCCTGGGTTCGATGCCTGAGGCTCCCAAATACCCTTTGAGTACACAAGGAGTGCGAGCTCGTTAAATCAGTGGGTCCGAAAGTCTTGTGGGTGGTCGCAGCAGAAACCACGGGTGCAGGGGGCTGGAGAACATTTCCCTCCTCTCCAGTTGTGATATCTCGCGGCCAGGGGGTATCATCTCCTCATCCACGTGACCTAGATTTGTAGGAATAAATGAATGATCACCCAAATTCTCCATAATAAATCCAATTAATTATTATCTAAATATATATTGATCAACGAAACACAAGTCTTCCTAAAGGGATATGATCAGGAGTGATACTACGTAATTATCAATTCTAAGTAAATAGAGCCTGAAATCCTAATCACTATATGAGAAATTAACCTCAGAATCTTTATCTACTGTAGATTCCTTAAAAAGCTAAAGTCCATTCTATTATTACGCTTCTATAATTAAATGTCTTACAAATATCTCACTGCGATTCGTATCTCAGCTATATGTCTTTCTTCTATTCTATTCTTTTCTATTATTCCTCTAATATCAAACTTCCATTTTACTTATATCCGACTACCATTGGACTATTCTTCTATCCGGTTTCTATCCAACTTCTATCAGACTTCTATTCAACTATCCGGCTTCTATCCGACTCACTCGCGAATGCTAAAGCTCCCTTAAATATCTATTCACTAATCTGCATATCGCGGTTTCTTCTTGAGAGGAATGGATTGAATTAATGCCGTTCCGGCTCCAAAGATTCCCCAAGAGAATTAGTGAGAAGGTGCGATAAAGCCCCGTCACACAGTTCCATGTCTAAATTGTGGAGGTAGAGGTAGGTGGTGTCGTTGTCTATCGTGTAGAAGTCTAGCCTGTCTCAGGCTCTGGAAACTTTCACTCCTTTCCTTCGGAAGGTCACGACGACAACAACAACAATGGTTCGCAATACTGCTCAAATGCTTATTTGGCGTATTCTGTTCTTTGTTGTGTCAATTGTAAATGATACGGCTCGAAATTTAATTTTTTTCGTAAAATTTTTCATACCTTTTTCTGGGCATTTAAGTTCACAGGCGGCAACACTCGTAGGCAAAAACTTTTTGTCCTTGTCGCCATGTTGGAATCTTTAATCATAGCGACCTTGAATGTGTTGCAACCTGTTAATCATTTGGTGGAGAAAAATACTTGGTATATTTCTTTTTTAGGTACATGTATCACTAATTGTGCAGTAGTTTCGATAATGTGATTTTTTTTTAAAATCGGGTCCATCTTTTGTGTTCACACTGTATTGATTCGTTGTTTGAAGTGAATTTCTTTCAATTCATGCGAAACCCAAATATTAAGCTCCTTAAATAATCTAAGACATCTGATGAGATTTTTAACTGTTGTGTGTGATACATTTAAACTTTTTGAAGCCTCTCGCAGGGATATAAGTTCATTCGACTCAATAATGGCTACGATTTGGTAACCATGAACTTAAGAAGGTCGATCAGGACGCTGGTTATCTCTTCAGATAAAAGTACTCTAAAAGATTTTTTTAAAAAACATTTCTGACATTTGCCTTGTGTTAAAAGTAACCAACATCATGCACTTCACATATCTTTTTGTGAGCCTCAGCCACCTTCTTGCCTTTATGAAAATAAAAATAAAAAGTAAACTATACCAATAATGTTTATTTTTACACTCCATATTAACTTTTTAAATGTCATTTAGAAGATATGGGTACATAAATTGTCATTTTTTTTTATCGTAAAAAATCCGATGTTTAGCACAAAATAAAATGTACTTAGTAATTAAAATCAGATATTTTGAATTATATGCATAAAATTTTTTAAAGTTTTGTAGCAATCGTATATTTTCTTGAGGTGTCTGCCACAGAGCGAGGTAATAAAGTTCGTTTCTAGTGGAGCATTGTTTTCTAAAAAATTAGTAAAATTAAAATATAAATAAGTATTAGTAGTTCCTCAATTCAGTTAAGCGTATGGTGTAACTGGAAACACTTTTTCAAGCACAAACCAACTTCGCAATCATTACACCAGAATCGTGTTTCCTTCCTTATCTTTTTTTCCATTAGCATCCTTTTTTTGGACAAAAAACTTTGCACTGTATTGTACGCTCACATTTCGCAGAAGCAGGAGGAACATGGGATATAAAATGTCGTTCAGTAAGACAGGCAAGGTTATCTACAGTAGGTGATGTGCCAAGATTCTTTTGTCTAGATGCCGTTTCTTCATATTCATGTAAAATCTCTTCTACAACTTGGATTCAAAGTTATAAAAATGTTATACGTTTCACTGCCGTGGGTAGCCTAGTGGTTAGAGCATCCAAACCGGAAGGCCTAAGTTCTGGCCATCAAATACCCTCCGAGTACACACGGAGTACGTGCTCGTTAAATCAGTGGGTCAAAAAGTCTTGTGGGCTGAATCACGAGTGCAGGGGACTGGAGAATATTTCAATCCCCTTCAGTTTCATGGCAAAATTGTGGAGGTGGAGATAGGGGGCGTCGCCATCTATCGTCCCTTCGGGGAATTTCGCCGAGCTAATTCGTATTGTCACCTGTATGGTACTCAAGGCCAACGACAGGCGTACTTGTAGCCCCTTGCCGCAATGAATTTCGTGGGTCACAATCTGACTATGTCAGACAGGTGGCATTAGAAATAACAACAACAACACGTTTCACTACTACAGTTTTATAAAGCAAAAATGAGTTTCACAGTACCTTGTCTAGTAAATATAAAAATATCATTTTATAAAAAAATTTCTGGCGTTTTCGGATTGGTGGATGAAAGGATATTTCCTGCTCATAACGATCTACACCACCGATAGTAAGATACCCAGTTTAAAACTCGTGCAGGATATTACTGAGCACTCTAGTGCCGTACCCAAGATAATCCCGGCAGTGACAATTAAAAGGTTAAACCTGACCGTTGTAATGTTAGCTTTATTACAATGTTAGCTTAGGGTAACATAAAAATGTACTATAGTAACATTCTGTAGTTCTATAGTAATGGTTTCTATAATAACATAAAAAGAATCTTTATACCAAACCTCAAAAGAAAAAAATGTATACTACATTGAAATACATTTAACGCGAAAACGCTTAATACGAAATATCGGTTAACACGAAATAATACAACAGTCCCGACAAACTACTATGTATTTTTATAAGTTTTTTTTTCTCTCAACTCGAAACGCGAAAATAGCTGAACACGAAAAAATTTCCCTTCGGGGAGTGAACAAAATAAGGGGAAAAACCAGCCGGATGGACTATCCTATCGTATTATTGGAAGAATTCATAGCAGCTCTTTACAGACCTCTGTAAAGAGGCTCAACTAGAGTATTTGAAATATATAACTTATATGGGTTTATCCATATTTTACGACAACAGAGGGGAGCAATTTTAAGAAAAAAACGCCAATAATTATTTAAATTGGTGGTAACTCTGAAAATAATCAGAATTTTTCAAAAATTCTAGTTGAGTCTTTGTAGAAAGGTCTGAGCTATATACAGGCAAAATATTATTATAATAGAAGCATTTTTCACAAAAAGAGAGCATTTGGAAAAAAAATTATTCTAAGTTAATTTTTTGCCGAAATATTGTATTTAAATAATTTTTTTGTCAAAATGTCCTTAAAACAATTTTATACATGTATTCTAATCTAAGTGATACTAAATATCATGACAATTATCCATTTATGCGCTTTTTTAAAATCACGGTTCCGAACGTAGTCGGATACCTTAATCGTTTATATTTACTCTTGATTAGGTTTTACTGATCATTTATAATTTTTGGTTTGAATTTTTTATATTGAATATAGTATATGTATAAATAGAAAGAGAAAAAGAAAAAAGAGAAAGAGAGAGAGAGTATATATGTATAGGGAGGAGGAAGTACGTAAAATACGAATTTTCAAATAAACTTGCGAAAATTAATTTTGTTCATTATTCCATATCTACAGTACCAATTTATAAAAGCATTTAAATATTTGAATTTAAAAATAAATAAATAAATATTTGTGGATGATAAATTAAATCTTTTAAAACAGCATTGAAAATAATTCTTGATGATTCGAAATTTTTGTTTCGATCAGTTTTTTATAAACTGAAATTAAAAATGGCGAGCAAAAAATTAAAAGGAAAGAAAATTGCATTAAAATAACTCACATCGACACACACACACACAAAAAAATGTAACGATTAATTTGAGTAACACCCATTCAACCAATCATATACCCACGGCAAAATACAGAAACCGAATCATTTGTCTAAGAAAACAAGAACATTTAATTCTCCATCGTTTGTGCTTCTGAATAATTCTTACATCCTTTATCACTGCTAACAATTATTGAAAAAAATCTCATTACAACACATAAAACAACTTTCATTGAAATCAAAGGTTACTAAACGAACAAAAAATGATTAAGGAACATAAAAAGAAAACTACAGAAATATTAAAAATAATAAGCGGTGATATAAAGATAGAATTAGAATTAAGTGGTTAGTTTCTCAACACCTGTGGAGAATGAAAATACACGTGTGAAAAACGAAAGTCTATGCTAAAGTAGGACATCCTAATTTCAAGAAACCAAAATAGAATCCCATCTAAGGCTCCTATTTTTTTTCACTTAAGGCATTTATATGTCTTTGGGAATTGAGGTTGTATGTATACTTCCTTTAATTAGTTTTTGATATTAAGGCCTTTTCTGTAAGAAAACGATATAAATCTCCGGCATGATAGTCAAAGAATGCGTAAGGAACCCCTGTTTTTGAGATATAGAGTTTTCGTTCGTGAATTTCTCGTATTTCGTTCTTAAAATAAACATATTTAAATAACTTTGAATTGAATCAAAACAATCTAAATAAGGAAAAATGCACTAAATAATTAAAAACTGTTTATTAGTTTAAATAAAAGCAATTTGTAAATATTTTCTTTTTTTGGAAAATCTTATTCTTTTTAAAAAAATGTAGTTTATAGGAGTAAAACTGTTTTCTGAACGCTTTTTCCAAAATAGTTATTTTATTGGTTAAAATAATTTTGGAATAAAATGTTAAATGTATTTCAGTGTCTAAATTGTACATTTTTTTTCTTTCGAAAATGGCTTAACGATATTATGTCTTTCAAAATTTATCCAAAATAAGGATAAAAGGTTTTATTTTCTTTATAGAAAATACACAAAAAGGATGAAAAAACATGTTTTGTTGTAATTTTTTTTATATATAAATTGACTTTTATAAAAGGGTATTATATATAAAGTATCAGTTATTTTTCAATTTAAAATTTTATTAAACTACACGGACGCATAAATATATTTGAATGAAAAGTTTCAATGAGACAATAGGGAATTTTTGTTTAATTGAACTTATCGATATGGTTACCTGGTAATATAAAATGTTTAATAAAAACAATAAAATAAGTTTAAAAGAATTTTACTTATTTGCAATACACTATGTGAAATAGTTAATGATATTAATTTTCAATGTTAAATAAAATAACATGTGGGACAAAGATAACAATATGTTTATTGAGTAATTAATTACAGATTAATTATAAGAATATATTTAATGCAAAATTTAAGCTTGATGATTTTTAATAATTTCGTTTATATTTGGGCTTAAAAATGATATTGATACTCTCATTTTCTCATCTACATTTAAAAGTCTTGATCATTTTTTTTTTAATTTTATATTTGTTAATACTGAAAATCCGAATTTATGCAAACAAGATGTAGAAAATTGTAACAATATTTTTAAAGGTTTTTTTTGGACTATTATGAGATAATCACCTCTAATTTTAATCTAAAATGAACTAATTGACTCTTCCAAATGTTTTCAAATTAAATATTGATTATTACAGAGCTAAATTAGTTTTCTTCCTCCTCAAACAAAGTTAATTCATATACAGATGTATCCGTTATCGCAAATGGATTACGAACCCAATCAGTTTTCTTCTGTATCCATCTATCTACAAAAGAATGAATTAAATATACCACGAGCACCCTTAGTTTATTTCTATAAAATAGTCGAATGATTCTTCGGTTTCAGGTTTTATTTTTTTCTCAGTGTATGATTAATAATTTTAAAAATAATTGGAGGCACACAAAAGTGCCGTGGCATATATATAGTGGTCGACACCACTAAACTAAACTAAAAACTAAACTCAGTGGCGTAACAGCCCATGAGATCCAAGGACAACTGTAACCATCTCAGTTTTGCTGACCTTATGCACTGAAGTGCATGAGCAGATGTTCCAGTTGGGTGGTCAGTTAGATGCTAAACCCCTATCTGAGAAACCCTGCTCTATTATAAAATATGTCGACCGTTTGTTGTAGAATATTAAGTGGGAAAGAAATGGACAGTTAAAAAATTTTAAATAATAGAATAATAAGTATCTAATAGTAGAAAAGTTTTGTAATATCTGTAAACATTGATACATTGTACCTAGATTTAGTGCTCCCTGTCCAATCTCGATTTTTTTTTTAAAAAGACTTTCCAAAAAATTAAATTTTTTTTAAATATGATCTTAAGTTTTTAACATAAAAATGTAATTGAAAAGGTTTTGTATAGTCTCCCTGAATTGTTTTCAAAATCAAGACAATTTTGCGATTTTTTCTGTTTTGTGAACTCTTTCCTGGAGCCAAAAACATTTTACGATTTTCGTCGTAAAATAACTTTCAAATAGTGAAGTGCATTTTCCACTTAACTTACTTTTTCTCCAGAAATTAGATTTTTTTCTCACTTTTTTAAAAATATTTCTGAACCTTCGTATGCTGAAAACCATTTGAAACAATTCTACGTAAATAACAATGTGAAAAAAATGCACCTAGTGGGGTTTTGGGTGTATTGCTAAGATGCGAGGCGTGTTATGAGCAAAAAAACATTTTTTCGAACAAAAAACTCAAACAAAATTTATAGACTTTTCCAGTAATTAAATTTAAGGACGCATGGGCTAATATATGATTAAAATTACTGGTTATAAAATATGTATGTTTAAAATTACTTGTAGGCTTAAAATTAGAAAATGTCATTAAAATTCATTAATCTTAATGTAAAATACTCTTTTTAAAGTTGAATGTTTCTAGGAAACGTCCCCCTCCCCACACACCTTTTTCTTCCCTAGCAGAATTCATTTTGTTGGGCAAGACATGTAAAATAAATAGATAGTAATTTACAAAAAATGTGAAGGTGAGTAATTACTTTTTATAATAATATACTGTCTTGATGAAGTTAAAATTTGTTTAAAGTGGTTTTTAAAGTATATCGAAAGATAAATCTCCATTTAACAAATTTTTTCACATAATAAACTTTTTTTTGAGAATTAGTGAGACTTCATTAAATAGAGATCCGACTGTATTTTAATTTTTTTGTTGTTAAAAATATCTCAGATTTTGTGTGCATAATTCATAATTTTAATTATTAACCAAATCAATAATATCAATACTAAACTATTAATTAAAATCAATAATTTATATTTACACATCTGTCTTTAAATGTTCGTACTTCTTATAGTTATAGTTTATATTTACCTTATAAGCAGACAACTGTGCAAAAAATCCGAAAGAACATGACATTTCATAAACAAAAACCTGATGCAAATAAAATTCACATACATTCAAAATAAAATATTCTAAATGTTAACGATTTCGTGTTCGCAAAGTATAAAATTGTTTTGAAAAGGATATACAAGTGTGACATGTAACCATATAACATACACCATCATGGTCAATATACCTCAAAAGACTCAAAAGAAGCCCAAAATTAAGAGCAGTGTATTTTTCGGCTAGCAAAAGGGAGGGGGAAACGAGAGAATAAATTTTTATAATCCATTATTTTACAAATTACTATTTCTAATAATTCTGTAATGTTTTAACATTGCAAAATAAATTGAAATATTTCAGACATGCCGTATTTACTTAAATCTAAACCGCACCTTTTTTTCTAGTGTTACGGTTATTAAAAGTCAGGTGAGGGCTTAGAATCAAAGGCAAAACATTTGTTGGATGGGGGAAATCGGATTTCAACCCCTTTCAAAAGGAAACTGGTAACCGTCCAATCTGGCCACTTGCATCAAAGACTTATCCTATTCCGTAGTTTATCTCCAGTATTTCAGTGTATCCTAAACATCATTGTCTGCTCGTATTTAGGAAATATTTTTGTATACGCTTTCTCTTTTAACATAGAAGATATCGGTAATGGCATCACAAGACGAGTTTACTACGATGCAAGCCTGAAAAGGGAGGCAATTTTATAAGCAGAAAAAAACGGAAACAACAACGGTTACTGGAAATTTGACACAGGTGAAACAAATATACGTCGATGGCGTAAACCGGACTAGATATTTTTTTCTTTGTAAATGCTCAGAAACATTTAATACTCTTTCACATTATTCTATACTATATTCTTTTTTTAAAAAATGTTGCATAACAAATGCAAAGGATGGCATAAAAACGACACCGTGAGGAAAATGGCGACGCCTGTACCTTGCAAGTTGTTTAAACTAGATTGAGAATCATTTTCGAAACGGGATATGATTTAAAAAGCAATTGTAAGTTTAGATGTATTTAAAAATTTTAAACCTGGTCAAATAAATTAATTATTAAATTTTTATTATTTCTCATCAAATTTTTAAAAAAATTTTTAAAATTCGGATACTAATGAACCTTTTACACAATTTTTTTTTTAATTTTTTCTCAAAAAGGGGTAGAAAATCGGGGGTGCGGCTTAGATTTGAGTAAATACGGTAGTTGAAATATAAGTAACAATAACTTGAAAAATTCTATGTATTAACTGAATAAAGATAAAACAGGAAATTAATTAATAAAAAATATATGATGATGCTATATTACACAGAGTATTTTATATAAAAATATATAAGGAATACAACTAATAAATCGAAACTTAATTTATAAAATCTCAGAAATTGAAAAGCTGTATCAATGTAAGGAAACTCGAAAGCATCAGACACCGAAATGGATTACGGCAGCGTAGCCCAGTTAAATGTCGTGCCCAGAAGAGGAGAAAGCGTTTCGGTATCCTGAGGCTTGGCTAGCAGCTTAAATGATTGCATCTAAAAGCAGATGCTGTAATCGGGTCACATTCAGGATAGGAACTTTGTGGGGGAAAAAACCCGCAAGAAGAGGGACTTAATTTTTGGGGTTTTAGAACTTCCCGTTTAGCCACTGGCTAAATTTAGTTGGGCAAATATATATTTTTTTAAATTTTTTTTCACGCTGTTATGTTGGGGTTAAAAAATCTGTGTCACTAGGTAGGAAAAAAAATAAAGGAATGTGGGGCTATTAATTTCGAATACCAATTATATTTTAATTACTATTTTTTTAATTCGCATTTTTTTCTGGATAATGACCTTTGTTTAAGCATTAGTTTTCAAAAATTTTAATTACCAGATTGGAAAAATTAAACTGGAATATTTATGTGATTTTAATTTATAACAATTGGGAGAAATATTATTTATATTTAAATGGATATTTGATCGCAAAAGCATTATCTACATGATTTGCTAAATTAAATACGGTCCGTTAAATAATATTTTAATATTAATTCACATCAATTTCAAATAATATTTGAAAACCAATAATAAATTTTAAATAATATTTTTTAAAAACAATTAAATAATTTTTTATCTTTAAAATTAACTAATATCAATAATAACTAATATTTTAAATTTAAATTTAAAATCAATATTAAATAATATTTTAATATTAATTCATGTCAATTTTTAAATAATATTTAAAATTAAAAAATTTTTTGTAATATTTAAAAAATTTAAAAAATATTTTTAAAATAATATTTAATGGATAGCATTGAAAAAATAAGTCATTTGTATTTTTTAAAAAAATTTTTTCGTTTAAAAATATATTATCTACATGATTAAACTTAAAATCAGTCACAAAAAAAATTTTTAAAAAGTTAATAAAAAATTTTCCCCGGGATTTTTTTTTTTTTTATTCTACATTCAAAACGCCTAAACTCTTTTAATATTTAAAATTAAATGATTAAAGTAAAAATTTAAACAAGACAATTATAAAGGGAATACAGTAAAGTATTTTTTTAAAATTTTAAATTAAATTTCAGTTTTTAAAAAAGATCCAATTAAGGGTTTCAAATGTTGTTCCCTTGAAAAATAAAAGGGGGGGGAAAGCCAATTTTATTGCTTAAAATATTTTTTAAAATAACTCAAATTTACAGATTTGTTTTCATGAGGTATTTTTTTATTTGATTTCAAAAAAACTTTTGTGAAAGAATAATCGTTACATGACACACTATATATATATATAAATTTAAAATGTGCTATTTTTTTGGTTTTTTTTAAAAAAAAAAAAAAGGTTAATTCATTAAAATTAATAAAAAAGAATAAAATTTAAAAAAATTTTTAAATTTTAATTTTTAATAAAAATAATTTTAATCAGTATTTAAAGAGAAATAACAATGCATTTTTATAAAACTCTATTCTTTTAATTACTGTTTAAAAATCGTAGTAAATTAATAGCCAACGAATAATCATGAAAGAAAATGAATTAAAAAGTATTCAAATGCATATTTATATTTATGGCTCTTGATATTATCCTTAATTTTTATGAATCTAACTTCAAGAAAAATAATAATTACGAAAATTGCAAGACAACAGAGGACAAAGTAAAATAACCTAAGTAATACATTACAAACCTCTTAGACATAAGGCTAGATTGCTGATTAAACGAAATTTGAAGGCACCAACTTTCCCCTTTATAACTGAACTGAAATAAAATTTAGATAAAATAAACTATTAAATGATATTATTGTATGTAATTATTATATGGCAAAAAAAAATAATGGTTTAGCTGTCAATATATCCTACAGATATATATATTTCACACAATTTCTTACGTATGTATGAAAAATTTCATTTGTGTCTTATGCACTATTTTCATAATTTTTTCAAATGAAAAAGGTATTAACAAAGTAAGTCTGATCTTTCCCTAGCGTATACAAGTATAACAATCCTAGAGTCTCTCAAGTAACGGTAGTATTTTTACATGTACTATTTAATTACTTTAGTACTATTTATTTATACTTTTTGCTAAGAGCCACATTTCAACAAATACTATGCTTTGAATTTGTAGTTGGGTCCAGTATCGGGCAATAACTTGTTTATTTTACATTGATCCAGCAAAGGCTATGCATTTTTGAATGAAATTTTTAGAAAATTTGTGATATGGTTGTTCTATGGCGACCATATCTTTGATTGTCAGCGTGAATTAGAGGTGTGGGATTCTCGAAATGAATCGACATTTTAAAATTCTTAATATGACTTTATTAAGAATATAACTTAAATTTCTAATAAATTAGATAAACTTATATTAAGTGAGAAAATTTAACCAAACACACAGCTGTAGTTAAAAACCCGATCGCGTAACTTGGATCATTTTCTAAATAATTATATTATCCACCTACTTTCAACCCCGATAATATTACGTCCCAAAAATCAAATAATCAATCCTACCTTGATTCAAGCTAAGGTTCAATCACTGTTTAGAGACTTTTAGGCGCGCGTGCAATAGTATGCACCTTGTAGTAATGGCTAGAAATCTTGGTAATCTTTTGATAGGCAGTCCATTCACACTTCTATCTCTTCTAAACATAGCTTTCCCTAAATTGTCATCCTGCTTACTGAAACTTCTGTTCTCTTAAAAGCTATTTTATTTGCATTTCACAATTGCATTTAACTTCTTGGATTTGGGTTGGAAAAGATTTGCCATTAATCTTGGCCGTCAAAGAACCCAGAGGTTATGTTACAGAAAAGACGCGTGAACCCGTCACAAAGTTACCTTTTTCTGGTAATGGATTTAGAAATTCTATCCATTATTTTCAATAGGTTTTTGCTCAGTATTATTAACAGAAAGGGGGAAAGTTGGATGGCCCAAAAACATGTTCAACCCCACTTTTATATAAATTATTTTATATATAAGAGCTGTCCTAAGTCAGCAAAGTTTATAATACTGCATCATCCCTATTTTTTAATTCTGTTTTTTATAAATTTTACAATTTTTTTAAAATTTTAATATCTTATTTATATTACAATTTCTGTTTTTGTATGTTTGATCTTTAGAGTTCTAATTATTTATCTCTATGATAGAGAATATTTGGCTATGTATGTGTGTGTAATAATTCACATTAATTTTCTCTTGCTTCACAAAGACTATCTTGTGATTACACTTTTTTACTAACTATAAAATCACATACAATTCCTTACTAGTCATGGTAATTTTAAAGTGTATCTCAATAGATTTAACCTGTTTCCTTCCAAACTTTGTGACTGTAATGTTGGTGGGGAGTAAAGTGTTGAACATTTTATCCTTTTTTGTTCAAAATAAGAAAGAAAGAAAATACCTGAAAGTGTCAAACTGCATCATGCTCTTAAAATCAACTGGCCTCCTAGTTTTTTCAACTTGTTTCGAGTAAAGTTTCGTTCGCTTTATTTTGTATCTTCGTTGATTTGGTTTTGTAATTTTTTTTTAATTTTTCATTTCTCTATTTTTATAGCTTTATTGTATTGGTATTGTTTCGTAATTGTTTTATTTTGCATTGTATTTTTTGACTTTTTAACTTATTTGTTTTGGTTTATTCATTGTTTCGTAATTTTTGTTTTGCTATTTATATTCTATTTTATTTATCTTATTTTGTTTGTTTTACTTACTTCTGTAAGCCCCGTGTGATACTTGTAGTGCACGAGAATTATTTCATCTGTCTTCAATTAAAAGAATTCTCTTGGAGATGTTTTTATTCATAATGGTCCTGAGCCCTCCAGGACTTCACGTAATAATCAATTTCTAGTTTACCCGCCTAACGGGATATAACTAGGGATTGCAATACCGGTATACCGGGATACTGAATGCCGGTATTTTGTGAGCCTTTTGTATAATTTTGTAATACCGGTATTCACAAGTTTAAATTCCGTTTTATCGGTACTTACTAGAATTTTTTTAAATTATCTCCACTATAAGTTCAAGGATAGCCAACATGGCAAAACAGTATACGTTTTTGTTTTTATGTCTCTCTATAGGGCGAAATTAATTAGGCTGTGAATATAAAATTGCATCGCACAATCAAGAGAAGTGATGAAATTTGTGAATCATCCAAGGAGGCGGACCAAAACTATCCTATTATAGCTCAGAGTGATACTGCACACGCACAGGATTCATAGTCTGATACGATATTCGTATCTGTGAAAACAAGGTTATAGTTGTGAAGAAAGTGCGTGATATTTCGATATTTTTTAATTAGTGAGTTTATTATTCACATTATTTTTGCATATCATACAGTACAATTGATACATTATGTTTTTTAAGTTCACATTTCCAAAATTTGTTATAGTACCCCAGACTTAATAGTGATTACACTTTTTTGTTATTTAAATAAATAAGATGTTCCTTTACTTTTCTGTTATTCTTTATTTCTTGCTATAGTTTATACGTTACAAATTACTTTTGTGATATTTACACTCTCTAATAAAACCGGTATATAAAACAGATACAACTGTGTTTTCTTTATTTTTCTAAAATTTCTACAGCCGGTATTAAAACCGGTATCCTGGTATTAAGATCTAAAAATACCGAACACCGGTATTGGACTTTTGGTCCGGTATTTCAATCCCTACATATAACTATAACTTTATCTTTTCAAAACTAAAGGTTCAAAGATTTTAAATTTAGAATAATGTGGTTGTTTCTAATGTTTGCTTCCTGCTTGACCGTGTCAGATCGAGACTCGCGATATTCATAGGAGCAAAGGGCTAGCTAGTTGTAGATCTGTCATTAACCGTAGCTTTGAGCACCATACAAGTGACAGGATTTGGCTTCATATTTTTTTTAATTTTTAAGCTAAATTGAAAAAAAAAGTGACTACCTTACACTCTCTTTCTATCTTTTCCCTTTATAAAAAAGCATGGTACCATTCAGTCAACTACAAAAACACAAACACAAAATACAAATTTAATTATTTTTAACTTAGGAAATGACGAAGGAGTTCATTTCCCCAGTGTCCTTGACCTCTAGAAGGCCTCATTGTAGAACTCAGAAAATTGTGTCAAAAACCGTTATGCCACCTCTAATCCCGTCAGTTGTGTTGTCAAATTTCCGACCACTTAACGGTTTTTTCAGTTCTGGGAATAAAAAGGCACTTGAAAAGGAACTAGGATAACAGCAGGGAAGTAGAAAAATTTCAAAGTCACGTTATTTTGATTTCTCAATATCATCAGTGAAAATATATACATTATCACTGAGTAGACGGAAACCTTTTGGTAATCAGAGTATCAGGCTATTGGTTCAGCAATAGACACTAGTGATGGACTGACCTTTCTCTCAGTTGTAAAGATGACTAGACGATAGTCCTATAAAAATAAACAGTACGACCTAACCCTCAGTGGCATTTTTTCAATTAATATTATTATATATCATGTTCAAATTTTCAATCGTTAATAAAATACATTTTAAAGCGATCAATTGAGCTGAAATTTTATATACACGATTATTTTGGATGACAATACGGCAATTTAATTACAATTAATAAAAATTAATTCATTAAAACTAATTATTCAAAGAATTACAGATACCGTTCCGTTGGCATCATTTTTGGTGACTTAGCAACCATTTTGGTGACTTGTGTCAAAACTTGAAAAGGTTTTTTTTTCTCTCACATTTTAAAGCGAAAATTTTATTTTTATTTTTTATTTTTTTTTTATTGAAAACACAATTATAAAATCCCCGTGCACCACAAAGTATCACACGGGGCTTACAGAAGTAAGTAATAAACACATATTCAGGGGAAACAAAAAATATTGAGGTTAAGAAGTAATACAAATATTTACAACAAATTCACAGAAATTTTTGAAAGCATTTCTGGTAGAAAGAATTTTGGTGAAAATTCGGAGGCCAATTTATATTAAGTCCCTTGAAAGCCAATCTTAGGATCTTTCTTTCTCTGGCAAACTTGGAACACAGAAGGAGCACATGTTCTACATTTTCCTCGCCTCCAATATTACAATCACAGGAAGATGTCGGAACTAAATTAAATTTGTTCAAGTAACTTTTGAAATTACCATGACCAGTGAGAAATTGGGTTATTTTGTAGTTAGTGTAAAAATGATGGCATGACAGTCTTTTATTAATGGTTGGAAAAAATTTCTTTGTTATGCTCCTTTTATTAGGAATGAGATATTCTTGGTTCCAAGGCTTCACCATTCTTTCTTTCGTGATCCTCTTGTAAAACGATTTAGGAATATTAACGTCAATGTCAATTTTGCGCTTGGTTGCAGCCTTTGCAAGCCAATCGGCTCGTTCATTCCCAAGAACGCCCGTGTGTCCGCAAACAAATGCTAAATCTATTGAGATGTTTTTATCTTTTAGGTTTTTTAAGTTGTTTTTTGGATTTCTACGATTATGTTATTAGATAAGAAATACATTTAAAGAGAACCCAAAGGAGGAAAAAGAGTCAGACAGATGAGATATTCTGAGATGACACTATTTTGTTCAGTGATCCATTTAACGGCGAAGTTTAAGCATAAAAGTTCAGCTACAAAAACTGTGCATTCATCACGAATTCTAAATTGAAAGTTCTCAATTCAAAAACCACTCCGGGACACAACAAATGCAAACCAACTCTTCCATAAATTTTTACTGCCCATCAGTATAGCAAATAACAGGAAATCATCCTTGCTCTTGTCACTAAATTGGATAATATTGATGGCATTCCTCTCAAAATGAGGGAGAAAAATGGAGAAAAGAATACAATCATAATTAGAAATGGAAGAAGCAGAGAGGTTTTCCCTAAAAGCAATATTATGAAGAATAGTAATGACGATTGGAGGGAAGCCAGAAATAGCATAAACTGAGTCGTAACTTATTGTGCGATAATCACATATGACCCGCAAAAGTATCCTTCTTTGTATGCGTCGCAGATACTTAGAAATCATCTTTCTTTTAAGTGCCTCGCCCCAAACTCTAGAACCATACAAAAAATGAAAGGTTCGATTCCTTGCTTATAAATGAGCGAATGTACATTGAAATTTATACCGAAGGTGTTGCGAGCAATCCGATTTAATCTACGCTGTAATTTATCACATTTCTCGGATATGTAACTTAAGTGCTGCTTCCAAGAAAATTTAGAATCGGGTTCTTCTGGATTCTAAATCGAGAAGAACCCGATTCTAAATTTTCTTTCATCTAAAATTTTCTATACACGATTGTTTGGGTGACAATACGACAATTTAATTATAATTAACTAAAATTAATTGACTGAAACTAGTTATTTAAAGAATTACAGATACAGTCACATTGGCTTCATTTTTAGCGACTTGGGTCAAAACTTTAAAAGATTTTTTTTTCTCACAATTTAAAGCATTCAATTGAACTATATAGGCGATTGTTTTGGATGACAATACGATACTTTAATGATAATTAATAAAAATTAATTGGCACTTAATATTGTGATTCTGTCATATATATATATTCATAGGTCCAAACCATTCAGCAACCATTGCTGAAGAACAGAATATAGAAGTGGCAGTGGCATGTGTGGAGAATGTATGGAAAAAAAAGTTTCCTGCTCTTATTCTCATATACCAGGCAAGGACAAAATATTTTTTAATGGTTCAAATGCATTTTTTTCTTGATGAATGTACTTTAGGTCAGAGGTTCCCCCCCTTTTTTTTATCACCCCCTAAAACAAAAGAAATTTTAACGCTGACCCATATTATTATGCGTAGTACTGGAACAAAAAAAAGTTTACATTCTGATTTAGAATTTAATGTAAGCAGGGGTGTGTGTTTTAACTTTTGTTGTTGTTGTGGCTAATCCCACCTGTCTGACGTAGTGAAGGGGCCCGAAATTCATCTGGCAAGGGGCAAGTACGCCTGTTGTTAGCCTGGGTTTTTGAACACCACAGGTGACAGTACTAATTAGCTCGGCGAAATTCCCCGAAGGGGACGATGATGGAAACATCACCTATCTCCATCCCCCAAATTTTTCCCATGGGACTGGAGGAAGAAATATTCCCAGCCCCCTACCCCCGTGATTCAGCCTACAAGACTTTCGGACCCATGATTTAAGAGCATACTCCCGTGTGTACTCGGGGTATTTTGGGGGCATCGAGCATCGAACCCAGGCCTTCCCGGGCTGGGGTCCCAGTTTTCAACGTTCAGAGGTATATTATCCACGCAGTGGTGTAACGGAAACATTTGGGCCCCCTGCAAAGTAAAGTTTTAGTCCCAAGTTGGGTTTTACAAAGGGAGGCCGGGAGCAGTTGGCTTTAGGCCCCCTTTGAACCCGCTTTCCCCGATGCCGGGGGTTTCGGGGGGGGCAGTTAACCACGATCCACAAAGGGGGCTGTCCATGTTTTCGAGCCCTTCTCTTTAAAAAATGTATTTAGAATCGAGCTGCCCAGTTGGGTAATACCAGACCAACGATCATCGAAAAAGCCCATACTCATGGGGTACACAAATACTCCCAAATGATCGTTAAACTCTTTCCTCCCTTAAAAATCCCTGGGATCTGTACCCCGAATAACGCTTTTTAAGTCCTCAGTCTTCCAAACAAAAAATTAAAAAAATAGTTGAATAAGGAATATAAAAAACTTCTTATTTATACATAAAAGTTGAAATCGGTTTGTATTCTATTTTTAAGGCAAAAAAACATCAGGTTCAGGTCTTGGTTTTAAAAAATAAATTAAGTTCAAAAAAAAGCTATCCCTCGTTATCAATAAAATAAATCCCACTGAAACAAGAAAAAAAACAGGAAGAGGAAAAAAAACATGCTTTATAACGAGATTGTAGTTTCAAAACGTGACGAAATTTTTTGGGAAAATACAGTTTTTCCTTTTTATTTCGCATCTACAGATCGTTATCCATACCTTTTTTCCAAAACCCCCCCTTGAGGGAAAAATTGAACAAAAAACGATCGCATGCGTGACATCCATTTTCTTGGAAAATGCTTGGGTTCAAAATATTTAAAATTCGTGTGAAGCCGAGTTTTTGATTAAAACATGAGATTTTTTTAGGATTGCTGGGTCACGAAAACACGCGACCGTGGAAAACGGAAAAAAAATTTTAAAAAGTTACAAAGTTTATATACGGGGTTGAGAGAGAAATTTTAATTTAAAGACATGAATTATAAGCAATATAATAACGTTTTTTGGTCAAAAAAATTTTTAGAAGTAGATTTGCTTAAGCTTCTGGAGAGGTTTGGATATTATTTCCTCTTGGGAAAAATTCATCACGTTTTTTAAAAAAAATTATTGTACTTGAATTCTTAAAATAGAGTAAATACCTAAAAAAATTTCAAATAAAGTTAGAATGAATGGGAAAAAGGGTATCATACTGAAAAAAAAGCAGAATAAGAGGAACGCTCTTTACTGTTAAAATGAAAGGTCTTATAATGTGTTTAGAATATATGAAAAAAACTTAAATATTAGAAAGGGACATATCGACTTCTTTAACACAAAAATAATTCAAGTCGTAGTTTTTAATTTTTGTTTTTTAAGGTATCCACTACGTTCGGGAAACCCTGATTTTAAAAAGTCATAAATGGATTTTTTCATGATATTAAGTGTCATTTTGATTAGAATACATGTATACAGTAGTTTTAAGGACAATGATAAAAAAAAATTTTTAAATACAAATTTTGGGGCAAGCATTAACTTAAATTTACCTTTATTCAAAAAGTTTCCTTTTTTAAAAAAATTTCTATAAAATTCTTGTGTGTGTGTGTGTGTGTGTGTGTGTGTGTGTGTGTGTGTGTGTGTGTGTGTGTGTGTGTGTGTGTGTGTGTGTTGTGTGTGTGTGTGTGTGTGTGTGTGTGTGTGTGTGTGTGTGTGTGTGTGTGTGTGTGTGTGTGTGTGTGTGTGTGGGGGGGTTTTTTTTTTTTTTTTTTTTTTATAAAGTAAGGTTTCTCAGAATTTGAACTAAGATTTTTGAAAAATTCACATTGTTTTCAAGTTAACCTTGAAATAATTATCGGGTTTTTTTCTTAGAATTTTTCCCCTCTGTTGTAATAAAAATGGATAAACCCATTTAAGCTATATATTTCAAAATTCTAGTTGACTCTAAGAAAAAAAACCCTGAAAATAAATTAATCTATTACCGGTGACTTAAATATAAAGTAAGGAGAACTCAACACACGATATCTCCGTAACCATTAGAGCTAAACTTGAAATTTGGGAGGGGGTTTTTTTCATGGGTAGAAAAGAAAGGGGTTTCCCAAAATCGAACCTCAAGGGGGGTTAGAAGGTTAAGTTCCCTATAGATAAAAATTCCGGTTCTTCCTGTTAGACCTAAGATTTGAAAAATAGCAGGCATGTTACTTTCCGGGTAGAGATCTCTGTAGAGGTTTTTTGAACATCAACCTCAAGAGGCTTACGAGGATGTTTGGGCGTTTTGATTGGGAGAACCCCAACCATCTATTCATGTGAAGTTTTTTGGCCCCAAACGCGTTGGGTGACAAAAGCACGGGGCCCTGGGGTCATTGTGTATTGTCCCCTTTCGGACAAACGCAGACATCGAGTCTGGAATTTACAATAACAAAAGGCCGGGGCAATAGGTTGACGTATAGGCGAAGCTTGTATGGAAGTCGGCGCCTAGAGAATGGGGCTATAAGGCCCAGGTGGTGATGAATAGGAGTTTCGAAGTTGGATGAGAATTATGGCGCCTTAGATTCCAGACAGACGAGGAATGTGTTTGTGTTTGCCGCACAAATGGGAGACGAATGTGGCCCGAGTAATGAGGGCAGACCTTTTTTGGCCTGCCACGAGGGAAGACGAGGGGCGTGTTGTGGACCTGCCCCTGGTGTTTAAAAGGGGTTAAACTCAACAGAAACAACGGAGGTCAAGAGTTCCTTATCATGACCACTGACCACTTAAGTAACGTGGCTACAAAATTAGAGCTGAAGCAAGCAAGACAAATCATACTCATAACATTAGCTTATTTTAAAAATTTTTGACAGCATGAATAGACTTATTTTAATAATAGATGATGTTATAGACTTTATATTTTGTAATATATATATATATATATATATATGTGTGTGTGTGTGTGTGTGTGTGTGTGTGTGTGTGTGTGTGTGTGTGTGTGTGTGTGTGTGTGTGTGTGTGTGTGTGTGTGTGTGTGTGTGTGTGTGTGTGTGTGTGTGTGTGTGTGTGTGTGTGTGTGTGTGTGTGTGTGTGTGTGTGTGTGTGTGTGTGTGTGTGTGTGTGTGTGTGTGTGTGTGTGTGTGTGTGTGTGTGTGTGTGTGTGTGTGTGTGTGTGTGTGTGTGTGTGTGTGTGTGTGTGTGTAAAATTCTTTTCTTACATAATTGTTTTAGGAATTTTCTGCTTTAAGATTTTAGGAGAATTTGCTGCAGAATAGTAGTCAGTGGTTTTATCATACTTTCTGTGAGTTTTTATATACTTAGAATTTTTGATTATTTCATTTGGTTTTTCCTACCGAGTTGCAAAGGGGGAAGGTTGGCGCCTTCAAACTAGTTTAACCCCACTTATTCGGTCCTATGTCCGAAATTGCTTTCTGACTCTCTAGGTTCCTTTTTGTACTTCCTTTTTTGTATTTTTCTATAAATTCGATCTTCATGTTTTGCTTTTATATTTTTATTATGTTATTTCTTGTTATGTTCTTTATCTATTATTTCTTGTTTTTGATATATTATACAAATTTCTTTCATATATATATATATATATATTATATATATATATATACAATAGCGCACACAGAAATTTTTCAAGAAGGGGGGCTCCGGAGTCGAAAGTTCACCATTCCTGTATCATGCTCCTTTTGATTTTGTCTATTTTCGGGAACAAAACACAGTAAAAAACTAATTATTGCATAAATAATTAGCATCAATTAATAAAATTAATCATTAATAAAAAATACTTAATTAAATTTTACGTACTATATACTTAGAATTATAATCAATAGGGAAAAAAATCCAGAACTTGAGGGGGTGGACCCCCCCTCCTTGTGTGCGCCACTGTATATATATATATATATACTTGTACTGTTCATTGTTTAGTAATAGCTTTAAATTAACAGCTTCAGTTACAAATAAGCAAAAAATAAAATGCACAGTATTTAAATTTCTATCAGATTACATTGTGTTGCTCTAGAATTGTACAATGATCTTTTAGCGATGGATCTTATGATTTTGAGATATAATTACAGTTAGTTATCTACGTTTCAGTTTACTTATCAAGTTTTTAACCATCACGTTATGCAATTGTAATTATTTTCTCAACGCGACGGAATTTCATTCGTTAAACAAAGCTCTTATACATTAAAGTGATCTGTATCTACTTTCATGTTAGAATAGAATTAGACTGTTGCAAATATAAAGTACCATTTTTCAAAACAGACTCTAAGAAACAAACCCTGAAAATGATTAATCTATTACCGGAGACTTAATCTATACATGTAAAGGAGAACTCAACACACGATATCTCCGAAACCATTAGAGCTACAGACTTGAAATTTGGTAGGCGTGTTTCTTTCATGGAGTAGAGATCCGCTAAGAAAGAGTTTTGCGAAAATCTAACCTCAAGGGGAGTTGAGAAAGGTTAAGTGCCATTATAGATAAATATTGTGGTTCTTCAGCTGTTAGACCTACAGATTTGAAAATTAGCAGGCATGTTCCTTTCATGGAGTGGAGATCTGCTAAGAAGAGGTTTTGTGAATGTCAACTCCCAAGGGGCTTACAAGGGTGCTTTATGTTAGAAAAATTCCCTTTTAAGAACTACTAAACGAAGTTTCAAAAAAATGTTACTTTTGCTGAGCAAGATCAGCTTAGAAGGGGGTTTTCAAAAGAAGGCGCACAAGGGGGTTACGAAAGGCGTTATAAATAAATTTTTTTAAAAAAATTCAGCTACAAGACCTACAGACTTAAAATTTGGTAAATACAATTTTCTTAGCGCAGATATACTACAAGATTTATTTTTTGTTTGTTTCATTTGCAATCCTCTTAAAATTAAGAACTTCTTTACCCTTCAACTTCTATTGTTTTATTTTTTAATTCACCCGTGCGAAGAACAGGTATACCAGCTAGTTACTTATATGTATTTAATGCAAATTGGTTTGCATTAAATAGGAAGCTTTATTTACAAAAGCCTAATGTTAATGACTTAATAAGTGTGTCGTAAGATATAATTTTAAATCGAATATTCTAAATGTTGATCAATTAGTCATTAATTTCATAAAAAGATACCATAATAAATAAAGAACAAAGAAAGAGGAAGCTAAATTAACTGAAGAAAAATCAAAAAATAACATACCATTATATGATTCCTTCCCCCAAAACTTTAATAAAATAAAAACATATTTTTTAATTCTTTTTTTCCTGAAAGAAAAGCTTCAAATTTAAAAGAAAATGTTCAATTTCTGACCTAGAACCAGTTACCTAAAAAAAAAGGATAAAAATATATAATAATGCAATTTAAAAGAAAGAAACTAGGAGCCAATCGTAAAATAATAATGCAACATCAATAACAACAAAATTCAGAGTCCTTTGGGATAATCCATAACATATTATTTGTGAACAACTTTGTTGACCAACAAATTTTCTCACGCCTTTTTCTTTCCGACATTTACTTAAATCAAAAGACCATGAAAGAAAAAACAACTTCTAAAAAGACTGAATTTTATTTTTAAGCTCTTCTATGATTGTTATATGCTGTGTCACTTTCCCTTTTCTAAAATAATAGTATGATGACTAAACATTACTATTTCATTCATTGATTAGTTGTTGAAAGAAAAAATTTCCTTTTTCAAATTGTGATAACTGCAATTTTTTTTTTTTTTCCTGTTGTTATTTCTTTAGAAAAGTATATTTCCTTTGGATAATGATCATTTAACCCGATGCGGAATGACCATTGCATGACAACCTATAAGGAAGCTGTAGAATTCAAAAACATATACATGTTTGTCTGAAGAAACATTTCTTATATTATTTTAAGGCAAAAATTATATGGAAAAAACTTGTGCGTGTGCTTATGACCACACGATAGTAATGAAAACTTCGGATTTATTCTGGACAAGATTATCCAATTGTTTAGATGTACTAATTTCATTTTACGATATTTTCACAATTCACTGTCCATCGGGGATTTTGTTTATTTTATCCATTTTCTGTAAAGGACAATGTTAAAATAATTATGCATTCTAATATATTTATTTATTATATTCGGAATAAATGTCAATTAGTCTAATTATTTCAAAAATATTTAAATGTATATTACTTATGGAGATTATATTTATGATATATATGTTTATATGATACTTTCGTACTATCACTACAATGCCAAGGTTCAAGATAACTCGCCAAGTTGGCAACCCATATTTCACATGTGTCGTATGCACTGAAATGGCACCCATGTGCTTCGTTTCATATAATGTCACCAGTACGGTTAGGATAATACGTAAATACCGAATAATTTTTTTTTTTCAATTCCTACTATTAGCTAACACTTTCTATATATTTATTTATCTTGGTGGAATTTTCAATCGTAAATAAAATACATTTTGAAGAACTCAATTGAGCTGAAATTTCATATACATGATTATTTTGAATAAAAATAAATAATTTAATTATAATTAAAAAAAATTAAATGTTTAAAAAACTAGTTATTCAAAAATTACAAAAAAAACTGGGTATTTTTTGGAAACTTGTGTCAAAAAGGGTTTTTCTCATTTTTTAAAAGTTTAGGAGCTGAAATTTTATAGAACGATTGTTTTGGATAAAAATTTGAATTTAAATGATAATTTTTTATTAAATTTTCATTTTATGTTGTGACTTCTATGTTAAAATTATTTAATTGTATTTTTTTTAAAAAAAGTAGTTTAAAAAAAAATTTTGTTGATCTGGAAAAATTTGACTTAAAACTTTTTTATATGACTTGTTTCAATTATTTTCATTTGAGTACTTTTCCCTCATTCATTGGGGAGTTGAGTGAAAGGGGGCCATTACAGTAATATTTAATTAAAAAAAAGAAAACTTCAGGGGGAAAAAGTGTGCATGAAAATTATTGGGAACAAGTAATAAAAAAATTTTAAGTTAATTCCCTTAGATCAACAAAAAAAAAATTTTTTTTTACCTATTTTTTTATTAAATAGTTACTTTTAAATATAAATTTTAAAAACATATAAAAATCACAATATTAAGGGGAAATTTAATTTTTTATTAATTATGGTTAAATTTTTTATTGTACCCAAAAAAACCATGTATTTAAAACAGCTCAATGAGGCTTTAAAATGTTTTTTATTAGTGTTTAAAAAACCACCAAGATAAAAAAAAATATAATAGAGAGAATTTGGAGCTAAACTGTGATTAAAAAAAAAACCGGGTTTTTAATTCAAATGGTTTTTGGGACCCGAACATTCCGACTGGAGCCGAGTGAAGCCAACTGGAGTAATGCACCCAAACCTGACGCTTAATTTAAATTCACCTTCAGCAAAGCAGGCCGAAGTTATCATTTAAAAAAACCTTGTTTATCAATTATTATTTTTTCACATAAGAAATAAATATTAACAACATTGTTCCATGTTAAAAATTTCTGGCTGATATTGGGCCAAAATGATATGTTATATCATTGATTGAATAGTAATTCTTTGTAGAATTTTTAATTCAGGTGGTGGACAGAAAAGAATATTTCGACGATTTTAAAAAATGGTTCAAAATTTTTCCCCATTTGCGTAGTTTTTTGTGCGGGGGGGCGATAAGAAAAAAAATTTAATTTAATCTTTTAGGGCACTATGGGTGACCTTATTTTAGGATACTTGTTTAAGTAATTCTTTAGCACATTTTGCTGAAGAGTGATCTAAATTCAACGTCGGTTTGACTGCGTTATCAATTGTTTATTCGGCCCAGCGGCAATCGGCAGTCGACGAATCTAGCAGTTTTGTATTAAAAAATTTTAGGTCCCTTTTTTTTTGAAAACATGCACACTTTTTTGTGGTTTACTTTTTTTTTTTAAAATTAGTCAGCCCTCTATATAACGAAGTACAAATCTCTGAGAAAAGTTCGTTATAGGGAAAAATTTTTAAAAGAGTTCTTTTTACTACACTTTAAAAAACCACATAAAACAAATTTTAAATTCATAAAACTGTATATTAAAAAGTAATTATTCCACACACACCTTTTAAAAAAATTAATATATGTTTATTTTATATAAAACCAAAAAAAGAAAAAAAGGAAAAAAAACTGCAAGGAAAAACAAGAAAGACGAACGTCGAAGATTCATATATTTTCAATATTAAGAAAATAGTTTTATACAAAAAATAAAATTTTATATAAGGACTTTTTATTTTAAAGCATACACTTAATATTAAACTTACATTATTTTATAATTAGAACAGGGGGACACGGGACAACTACTGAGGGTGAAAGAAGATATCGAAGATTTTCTATGAATAGGCAAGGGGGGTTAAAGGTTGCCCCCTTTGGTAAACGCCCAGTACTCTATTGTCTCGGGAGAGATCAAAAAAACCAGTTAAAGATTGATGACCACCATAGAATGTTTTAAAAAAGAGAATAAGAAATTTTTCCAAAATACTTTAAAAAAAAAGGTAGAAAAAAAATTGAATCACAAAAAAAAAAGTTCGTTATATAGAAAATAAAAATCGCTATTTAGAGGTTATTTTATGAAGAAAATCGTGAAAAGTTTTTCCCGGGAATAAGCGCTATATAAAAAAATTTCCAATATAGAGGTTGTTATATAGATTTCGACGTATTCCCCCCCCCAAACGTCCCCCTCGCTCAATTGGTGAACGAGAAAGAGGAGCACAAGCTAAAAAAATTTGGGGAAAAAATTTTTTTAAGAGATCGAGATAAGAAAAAACGAAACACAGGGGATCTTTTTTTTGATTTAGTAGAAAAAGCATTTAAGCGCAAAAATATACCCAAAGTATTAAAATTGAACTTTAGTGAATTGGCGGGGTTTCCAATAGTGCGGTTTTTATTAGTGATGACAACTAAGGATTACGGAAAAAAAAAAAAGATTAATTGTGAAATATTACGAACCCTCTCCTTTTTTTTTTTCGAGAATTTTAAGAAAAAAAAACGACCACGGGCATAACTTTTCCTTGCCTTACATAGTATAAAGGATATGTTATTTTCACGGATTAGATATCACATCGCTGATAGCGACATTTATCAAAGAGCACATGGGGTCAATTCAAGGGTTTCACAATGGAAAACGTTGCCAACTTGGTGAGTTATCTTGAACGTTATTGATGCGATTGACGTGCTATAAAACATATGTTATATATATATAATCACACAAGTAATTTAAAATAAAAATTTTTAAAAAATTAGACTGACATTTATATATATCTTTTTTTCTTTAGCTTCCCTTTTTAAATAACTTTTTACTAATATTTTAAAAAAGTTTAATTTTTTTGGGTTCAAAATAAATTTTTAGTCTTAATCGTAATTAACTAATCCAAATCCCTGTCCCAACCATTTTAACAATCAGAGCTACTATTCATAATAGTCACCCCGCCCCGGGATATAAAGCGAAAACTTCATGATCGCCCTTTTTTTTTGTCATGTGGGGTGTCGCTGCTGTTGTTTTTGTCTGTTTTTCTTTCGCCAATTATCTTCGCAGTTTTTTTTCCCAAATTTTCGTCATGAATATTTTAAATAGCGCAGCTTTATGTCCTTTTGTGAAAGTATGCTTTTTTTAAGTCGTAACGCTTTTGATGTTTCTGAAAAAAAGAATATAAAAAGGAATCTGAAGTTTACTTATTCGAAAAAAAAAACACCGGCCCATTAAAGTTATATATATGTAATATATAATATAATATATATATATATATATATATATTTAAATATTCCCCTTTACACAGAAAAAAAAAGAAATACATAAATCCACGATAAATGGACAGAAAAGAAAAACACTTAACGCCCACAAGCAAAATTTGTTGAAAAAGGAGGAAAGAAAACAATCAAATTTTTTTCCCGAATAAATTTGGGAAATTTTCACTTTTTTTTATAACACACCGCACATTTTTTTTTTGTAATTTAGGGGAAAATATAATTATTAAAAAAATTGAAATAACATATACTACTATTTTTACACTTTGACTTTACTATAAAAAAATTCCTAAATTTAAATAATATATAATCAAAGGTAAAATAATCAATTTTTATACATATTTTTAAAATAAAATTGGGGTTGAAGTTAGATTTTTATTGGGGGCCCGCCTCCATGCTCTCAGGTCAAAACGGAAGGGGGTGAAGTCAGGAAAAAAAACAACCAAAAACTTGACAATTTTTATTTTTTCTTTTCTGTAAATTTTTTTATTTTAATATCGAAAAATAAATAAAAATTCAATATTTAATTGAACTTTTATAGTTTTTTGGGAGAGTTGTACTTCACAAAAAATTTTTGGGTGAAAGAGAGGAAAACAGTCGAAATATCAATAAAAAATTTAGCAAATAAAGGGTATTTTACATTAAATTCACATTTAAAACGAAAATCGTTGAATTTTGTCAAGATTCAACTGATTTTTTAAAAAATATATTTTTTTTTTATCCAAAATTTTTTTTAAAAAATTCAACATTTGAAGAAATATTCCCTTTTTTATTGTTATTTTTTTAAATGACTTGTTTTTTTAATAAGATTTAAGTCGAAAGGGGGTATGTAATAATTAGCTCAACGTGGGTTTACATATTTTCATTCTGATAGAACTCTTAAAAGTAGTTTGAAAACCCTTTGTCTTCAGCAGATATCATCAAGTTTACATTTAGAATGTTTATAAATTTTGCATTGAAAACTGATAATGTTAAAACATTCATATTAACAGAAGTGGAAAACCTTCCTTAGCCATCAGATGGTAGATTTTAGAATTGACTACTTTGTCAGATCTTTTTTCCATGGTAATTTAGTTGATTGGTTCAAATATATTGAATTTTGAATCTTATAATAAACATCTTTAACTTTGCAATAATACAAATCTTTTTTCCAATTCCTACTATTAGTTCGCTGCCTCCCTATATATATACAGAAGAACGTCGTTTATCCGAAAGTTAATTATCCGGAGCGTCAAATATCCGAACAAGTTTTTTCAGAAATCTTGCAGCGAAAAATAAGTGATTATTTTCCACAATGGAAGTTGGCATTTTTCCTTATTTTGCTTTTCTTCCCTTTCCCGCATGGACATTTTCAAATTCGAGTGTCCCGGTTTTAAATACTGAATGGACGAGGTTTTTTGGTTATCCGAAAACGCGATCCGAACGGGTCCCGGGCCGAATTGATTCGGATAAACGACGTTCTACAGATATATCTTGTTCAAATTTCAATTGAAAAAAAAAAAATCCACTCAATTTCAAATACATTTTTTAAAACTTGTAGTGGATAACACTTGATGTTAATACAGTTTTTTCAAATATTAATTCATTCATTAAATTAAAAAAAGGAATAAATAGTAACAAACAAAAATAATAGTCCAACGGCATATATAGAAAGAAAAATCGTTCGTTGTGTCCCTGTAACACAATGGATAGCGCTCTTAACTTCTAATCCAAAGGTTGTGGGTTCAAATCCCGCCTAGAATGGCCTGATTTCTGAAAATGTGATTTCTTTTTTTATTATACTATTTTATTAGAATAATTAAATTAATGAATGAATATTAATAAACAAAAAAAAATAGTCCAATACCCAATATAGAAAGGAAAATGGAAAATTGCAAGGAAAATCGCTTTCTATTTTATCACTTGATAGTGAATTTTGTATTTGTGTATACATAGTTATATTAATTGTAACTATTTAATAAGAAATAACTAAAGTAAATTTTTTCTTTGTTGACCTAAGTAGGAATTGACTTAAATTTTTTTTAATATTATTTGTTCCTTAGTAGTTCGTCTGATTGATTCAAAAATGATATTTATTCGAATATAATCTGCCATCGATTCTAAGCGCACTCCAAATTCTCAATAATTTTTTGTGTAAATTGAAAAACAGAGTAAAATGTTTTATCGATATCCAATCTTACAAAATTAAAATAAATTAAAAAGGATAACGAATTAGAAATAAATCATTATTTATTTTACCAATATTATAAACTTTTAAATGAACCTGTAATTTCTCTAATTGACCCATCCAACGAATATTTTTTCATTTGATTCCAAGCCGCACCCGATTTTAAAAATTGGGTATCCAACTATTTAAAATCTGAATTTTCCAGATATTGAAAACCCTTTTTATGATTTTAATTTATAGGCCATCTTATTGCTTTAAAAAAAATACCCTTTTTTTATTCATTAAAAAAAACAAAGGCTTTTTTAGTATAAAAAAGTTTCATATTTTTAAAAGGGTTTTTAAAGGGGTTTTTTTTGTGAAAATCTTGAAACAGAACAGTGTTTGCTCAAAAGTTTTAAAAATAAAACGGGAAATTTTTTTGTATTTCTGTATAAGAAGTTTTTTTAAATTGGATTTATCAATCATTGTTTTATTACAGAATTTACAGCCCCTTATGTGAATATAATCACTTTTTTTTAAAGAAACATCTAATACCTAAAAAAAAAACCTCTAGTTTTGTAAAATTAAAATATCCTTATGCTGGGGGGTCATTTAAAAATGAATATCAAGAAACATTGAAATTAAAAATGAAGATTTTTAAACCCGTTTATGTAATTTTGAGTAAATTTTTTACTCGAATAATAATTTTTTGTCATCTTGGTTTAGCATATTTTTCTTAAAATTTACTAAATAAATCTAAAAAAACACACAAAAAAAATCCCCATACCTTCATTTTCTTAAAAAAAAAGTTTTCGTATGTAGTCAGATGCCTTAACATTGGAAAAAAAAGGGGGCTTAGGTTTGAGTAAGTAAGAAGTAAGACCCCCTTAACGCAGGGATACATTCCATCAAAGTAAGCGTTTTGAAACAGGTTAAACGAGGTTACCATCATGTAAATAATGGGGTTGGGGGGAAAGGTAAAAATTGGGGGTATTTTACCATTAAAATTTATTAATTATGTGTTTTTTTTAAAAATAAAAAACAAAAATTATTTACAAATATAAAACATAATAAATGAAAATACATATAAAAAAAAAATAAAATTTTAAGTCAGTATGTTTACATTTCAGATCCAAAATCTTCTATATTTCCAATTTTTGCCTTTTTATCAAGAAGGCATCTAATGTAATTTGCGTTTTCCTTTTGCGCCCGGGGAAGTTTTTGGAAGCGGGTAATGCATCCTAACATTGAACATCTTTTTCCCTTTTTTTTGTCTTTCCCGCTTTTTTTTTTTTTTTCTTTATTTTTGTGTTTTTTCATCACCCCCTGATAAAAAACTAAAAACTAATATTTTTTCACTTATAGCAACGTTAATTTAATAAATTTTTAAAAACGAACGTTATCAAAATTTGAAACGATAAAAAAAACCTTCGTATAACACCGCTGGAAAGGAAAAAACCGATAAACCGTTTTGAATATCGGGAAGCCTATAAGGCTGCGTCAATTTCAGGGGAAACTTACATTTTAAAAAAAAAACGTTAAACCCAAACAGTGTAAACGAAACAGGTTTAGGGGGCTTCCTGATTGAATTTGAGTCTTATCATAAACATCTTTAACTTCTTTCCAAAAAAAAATCTTTCTTTAACATAATTTGAAAATTTTGCAGTTTTCCCAA
>BMAV01007488.1:0-10520 GCA_019973955.1 Trichonephila inaurata madagascariensis
AAAGGGAAAATTTTTTTCATTTTAATGTCACTTAGATTAGAATACATGTATACAATTGTTTTAAGTTTTAAGGACATTTTGACAAAAACATTATTTAAATACAATAATTTGGCAAAAAATTAACTTAGAATAATTTTTTTTCAAAATGTTTCCTTTTGTGAAAAATGCTTCTATTATAATAATATTTTGCCTGTATATAGCTCAGACTTCTGTGCAGAGGCTCAGCTAGAATTTTTGAAATATGTAACTTAGAAGTGAGTTTATCCATGTTTTACTACAACAGAGGGAGAAATTTTAAGAAAAAAAACGCCGATAATTATTTCAATGGGTTGTAACTCTGAAAATAATGGGAATTTTTCAAAAATTATAGTTGAGCCTCTGTACAGAGCTCGGAGCTATATACAGGAAAAATGTTATTTTAATAGAAGCATTTTTCACAAAAGGAGAACATTTTGTAAAAATGTTATTCTAAGTTAATTTTTTGCCGAATTATTGTATTTAAATAATTTTTTTTTTGTCAAAATGTGTCCTTAAAACAATTTTTTATACATGTATTCTAATCTAAGTGACACTAAGTATCATGAAAATTATCCATTTATGCGCTTTTAAAATCATGGTTCCGAATGTAGTCGGATACCTTAAGAAAACAGGTTACGAGTAGCGACCGGCGAAGTGTCTCTGAAAAAGCAGCGGAGAGGGTGATGTATATTGTTTGAATGCCACGGAAGTCTACGAGAGTTGCCGCCTGTAAACTTGGAATGCCTAAGAAAACAGTATGGAAAATTTTACGAAACTAATTAAATTTAAAGCCGTATCATTTGCAACTGACACAACAAATATCGGAGGACGACAAGTAAGCCTTTATGCAGCATTATGAACCACTCATACTACAAAATGTGTGGAACGAATGGGTAGAATGGTCATCGGGGCACATGATCTCCGAGGAAGTCTAAATTTCCCCTATCTTCATAAATTGCGATTTGACATTTACAGATAGAGCTATCCATTTTAGATTTTAAGTATTAAAATTAAATTACAAGTTACAGTTAAAAAGATTGCACTCAGAAGTAAAAAAATAATAATTATACTAGAAGAAAATGATGGCGCCAGTAAATAAGACAATTAATATGAAAAATGAATTAATTCAAAGTCAGTAGCCTGTGTCAGCCGAGCATCAAACTCAAAACGAGAAATAATGCCGGCCAACTTAATCGATACGTAACAAGGCATGGTAGGCAAGTTTAGTGTCCGGGAAAACCCGGCACCTTGCAGGCCTACCAGCCGAGTGAAGTACGAAAACGAAAACGAAAATTAGATGAAGCGGGTGCCAGTGGACTAAACCACTTATACCCAAATTCCCAGAGAGAGGGTGGAAAAGAGAGACCGATATCAGAAGAGCACCCCCCAGGGGCTGGAGGAACGAACAGCAGCCCGAAACGCGACCGAAGTAGCGCAACGGGGGCAAGAGTGGAAGAGCGCAGGAAGGGGGGCCGAAACGACCCAAACCGAACTGCAGGCAGTTCGAATTGAAATTACTGGAAAAAAGAAAAACGCGAACAGCTGCGAAACGCAGTGGGAGCTATTTCACTGTGATCCTAGTTTTGAATATAGACGAAAGGCATTTGAATGTTGTTTGTGAGGAATTAATTTTTTAGTCGTTTAATGGGGGTTTTTAAATGCAGATTCCATTTTGAATTTTTTATATGAAAAGTTTAATTTAGTATGAGGATAGGGGAAGGGAGTGTTTGTGCTCTAATTAATGGATTGTCATGTTTTTGGGAGGGAAAGGGTAAAAATATTCCTCGAAGTTCTAGGGGATGTAATTATCTATCGGCTCCATGGTAAGTCGTGGGGGTTATGACCCCTTTGTTTCTAACGACCAAGGTGTGTTGGGTAATGATTCGTAGTTTTTTGTTCTGGATAACCTGAATACTTTTCCCTGGGGAAAATAAGAAAAGGGCCCCCATACGGGGCACCCGAAAGTTATCACTAAGCAAGATTTGTTTGTAAATAATTTATTTTTATTTTCTAAGGATAGAGGAGAGCTTCTCCCAATAAGAGAGAAGCAAAAAGTTTACCCCAAAATTTTAAATCTGGAGAGAAAAATCAGGGTTTTTTTTAGGGTTAATCGGGGTGTAAGCCCAGGTAACGAACCACCGAGACCCATTGAATGTTTTTTTGTAAAAAAGTGTGAGTTCACATTTAAATTCCCTTTTTAAAGTTGTTTAAAAGCATTATAGCTTTTTTTCGGATCTTGGGAAAAAAAATTTTTGGGGCCCACAGTCAAAAAGGAAAAGGGGGTGCAGTCAAACGTCCTCAAGAATGCTTTGGGTCGCCCTTGTCATTTCCCCTAGAAGCAAAGCGAAGTAGAGGTCATTTTTTTTGGCTTCAATTTTCTACGAAAGATCGGGAGGGGGGGAAGTCTGGTTATTCGCAGTGTCATTGAATATACGTAAAGCAGGTTATAGAGAAAGTCAAGGCTATAAAGAAAGTTTTTTAATTTTTTTTTCTTATAAAGTTTGAACTCCCCCAATTTTTCCCCCGATAAGAATTTTTTTTATTATGAGTCAACCCCCTTTAATATCCCCCTTTTTACAATTGTAACTAATTAAATGGGGTTCCGGGTTTTTATCGTAGTCATACTATAACAAATATTTTTAACATTCTCTATACGTTTAAAAACAAATTTTTGTTACATAATGCTGTAATTTTTTTTTTTCTTTTACTAAATTATAAAAAAAAATAAATCTCAGCCAAAATACAGCTGCTTGCAGCTATGATCCAACATTAAAATACGGGAGAATAGAATAAAAATTGAAATTTGGGAAATAAAAGAAAATAAACTTTGGTTTTATGGAAAAATTATTAAAATTGGTGTTTTCCCAAATTTAATGTAGTCGCATACTATTGAAATTGATGCCCCAAAACAAATCTTAATTTTTCCGTGTTATTTAGCAAACCAATATCAAAAATTTAAACAATGCATTATATTCAATTTTTAAATATTTTTTGATTGTCTCTTTTCCCAAAAATTTTAACGAATAAAAAAATGTACTCCTGTATGTGATCAGTTGTATTAAATGTTTTTTTTAAAAAAATGTAGTTTTTGATTGATTTTACCAAATTTTTTAAAAAAGTCATGTGTTTTACAAGTCCCAATTTTATGAAGGTTACCCCTTTTTGTATGATATTTGCATGTTTTTTAAAAAAGTTTAGGGTTATATATATATAAAAGAATTATTTATGAAATCAAATGGCCTTTTTTTTTCCAGCAAAAATGCTACAGTTGCAATTTGTTTAAAAATTATCTGTGTCATCACCCATTTTGCGATATTCAATGCTTCACCATATTCTCACCACTTTGCGGGGTTTTAAAATTTTTTATACGTCATAATGAACTAGGGAAAGGCCCAATTTACTGTATTTAACATTGAATGAAAAGTAATTGATTTACACTAGAGGACTGGAATATTTTCTTTGGGCCCCCGGGAAATTTTTTTTTCCCACTTTTGAATTTATTAAAAAGAACATGGAAGAATAATAATTAGAAGTAATACTTATTATATTTGGGTTTAATAAGAAACTATTTTCAGAGTTTAAAATGTTTTTAAGATTTTAAGAAGAAAAAAATAGGGTTATTTTTTTTCCCCCTCCCCCCACAACTTTATCCGTAAAAAACACGCTTTTTTGACTGGGTTAAAAAAATTTGGGAGGAGGAGGGTTGGAACTTAATAATAGTATTAAATTAAAAAAGGAATTTTAATATGATGTCCATTATATAGGGAAAAAGTGTCTTAAAAAATTTTGGGGCATTCTTAGAAATAAAAATTTTTTGTTTTATAATTAGAACATTTCTATGGAGAAACCCTACAAAAATTTTTTAAAAAATTTGGAAGGATATAAACTTACGGGGCCCGAAAATCTTGTAAAAAAATTTGATCACTTTTTTTTAAAAAAATTTAAAAAATGCTTTGTATACTTAAATTAATATAAATTTAGAAGTGCTCTTTGTAATTTGTAAATAATTGGCCGTAAGGGTTTTTAACATAGTAGAGAAATGCAACCCTTTTATTTAAAAAATTTTCTGTAAATAAACAAGGGGAAATTGGGAAATTTTATTGTTTAAAGTATATTAAAAAAATTTCAAAAACCCCTTTTTGTTCATTTTATAGGCATTTAAATAAGGGGAAATTTTTTTTTTTAATTTTGGGGTTTAATATAGTTATTTTTTGAAGAGGAAACCATTTAAAAGAGTAGTATCCTATGGTTTTTTTGGAAAGGGGAATTTTTTCATTTTAAACCCTTTTAATTTGAAACCCTTTTTAAGAAAAAATTATTTTTAAAATTTGGGATAGCGTGTAGAATTTGGTTTTTTATTCCATTTTTAAATTAAAAAATATAACACAGGCAGTATGTAATTTTAATGTTTGCCCCCTTCCCCAAAATCGAATTTCATTAGGTACAAAAAAAAAAAAAAATCACTTCCACAAAAAAAGTATTTACAAAGAATAATTACATTTAGCAGTAACATGTAATTGAAATCCACTTTTTTTATTATTTTATTTGGCATAAAAAATTTTGTAAAAAATTTAGTCGAGTTTATACATTATATGTGTAGATATAGGATTATACTATGGAAGGATATATACTAATTTCCGCGTTTGAAAATGAGTTTTAAATTTATAATCTGATCTAGGTTTCCCAAATATAAGAAAAAAATTGCTTCTATATAGTTAATTTTGGGAAATCTGTTTTTTTTTTACAGAGAGAGAAATTATTTTAAAAATGATAAAATATTAAGCTTTTTAAAAAAATTTTTCCCTTTATATTAAACAAAAAAAATCGGAGAAATTGATTCATTGTCAGATAAAAACCATAGTTTCCGGTCAATCCATCATTCAACTTTATATTATAAATATATATACATATTGAATTGTTAAAAAAAAAAGTATTTATGATTCAAACGTTTAAAAATGTAATTTGATGCCCCAAGAATGAGCGAAACAAAAAACCCCCATTTAAAAAAAAACTTAAAGGAATACAATGCACGATACTAAAATAATAAATAAACATTGTTTTCGTAGAACAAAAAAACTAAACACAAAAATAATCATTTCCAATCACTTTAAAACACTTTTATTCTGTATAAAAAAATTCCCCTTTCGATTTATATTTAAATAACTTTTTTTGAAAGATCCGACTAAATCACTTATTGGTTATATTTTACTTTTTCAACATCTAAAAAATGTAATAAAGGGGCTTTTTTTGAATTTCCTTTCCAAGTAATCATTTTATTTAAATTAAAGGGTATATTTATTTAAAAAAACCCGGAGATTCAAAACAATCATAAAACAAATGTAAGCGTTTTCTGCTGGCATTCGAAACCACCACAGCAATTAAATTTCAACTTTTTTCAAAATAAGGAACAAATAAATTTGTTCCATGTTTTTAAAACTTGCTACGAAAGATAGTTATATATATATATATATATATATTTGTGTTTTTCGATAAGAATCCAGTTTTAACCGTGCGAACAGTTCCACGTCTACGGCAAAAATGAATTATTGGCATCGTATTCAAAACCCCGGATATTGGCAAAAATTTTTTAAGCTCTGTAACCCGCAGAATGTCATCCCCGTTTCCTTCCCCTCCTCATCTGAAAAGTGCTCTTTATTTAACGACTTCCGAAAATCGTTCTTTCAAACGCCGTTGTTTTTTCGTTGTGTTTATAGACGACCCGTTTACTCTAACGTTTATTTTGATTTTTAAAAATTTTTTTGTTATATTTAAAAAGCCGATCTAGCTGCAAAATTTTTAAAAAAAAGGCAGAAGAAGTAATTCCGAATCAAGAGTGACAAGTGACTTACCACAACAGTCTTCTGCTTCTAAAAGTAAACTGTTGAAAAAAAAATTTTAAAAAACTCATACAAAAATGAGTTTAAAGTGGATTTAAAAAAAGTATTGTGGATTTAAAAGTTTCGGGGTATTTTCAAACTTCAAATGTTTAAGGTAGAGCAACAGGACTTAACCTTTTCCCGTGAAGAAAATTGTTCAGGTGGGTGTTGAACTTGATATACTTTGTAATTTTGCAGCTATAGCTACAAGTTTTTTTCCCCCAAAAATACAAAGCTGAAAATTTGGGGAAAACCCCGCACCTACGAAATAAAACACTGGGGTTTTTTTTAAAAGGATGTAGGGGAAAAGGGGCTGAAGCGATGAATGTTTTGGGAATCAGAAATTGCCACCCCCCCCAACAAAGTTCTCAAAATATAATAATATGCTGTTAGGGGGAACCGATGTGTGCGATGCAACGATGAAAAATGCCGTAGAAGAAGCAGGCAAGAAAATCAAAATATTAGAGACATTCCGTGGCGGTTGATGGAACATGGGAGAAGAGAGGATTTTCCCCCATGAATGGGGTCGGGCAGTTACGAGTGTTGACACAGGAAAGGTAATTGACACTGAAATATTATCTAAACATTGTGTTTAAAGATAAAAAAAAACATGGACCGGTTTGCAAGAAGAACTTGACGGGTATAGTGGACGAATGGAAATCGATGGGCTCTATCAATATTTCAGCGCTCTGTTCAACGCTAGATGTGAAACACGAAATATTTGGGAGAGGGGAGACCCAAAGTTTTTATAACATTGTAAAGAATGTATACGGTGAAAATTGTTCGATCACAAACTTGAGTGTATAGGCCATGTTATGAAACGGATGGGGGTGCCCCCGACGTTTCCCAAAACAAAGATGAGAGGTAAAAAAATTTTCAGATGGCAAAGCATTATGAGGAAAAAAAAAAGATTAACGGAAGCATCTATTGACAAATTACAAAAATATTTTGGACTTGCCATTCAAAAAATTTGTCAATGTGAAGGATATGGACAAGTTTTATGGGCAAATTTTTTCACAAAATATCAACCGATGAAAACGCAACATGGATTTTGCCATCAGGTCTTGACACGTGTTGTCGTTTTAAGAAGGCACAATTGGGAAAAAAAAGTTTTCCACCCCAAACATAAACTTCCAGTTGCTGTTGTGGAAGCCATTAGGCCTTTTTTTGGGGATTTTTTCTAATCCAGAGTTATTGAAAAAAGCTTAAAGGGGAACACGAAAAACCAAAATGAAAGATTAATAATGTTATTTGGCCGTCCCCCCAAAAGACATTTGTGCACTTAGAAACGCTTTTGGTACAATGATGCTATTATCCTTTAATAAAGGGAATGAAACAAAAGTGGGAAATTTTAAAAAAAATTAAACATAGAGCCTGGATAATAATTTTCGGAACGCCTACAAAGAGAAATTACAAGGGCAAGATATCCCAAATTTAAAAAAACCAAAGAGTTCAGAAAGGTAAAAAGACTTAAGAGATTAATACAAGAGTGTGAATTTAAAAAAATGCTGAAAATTTGGAATAGGGAAACCCGGGAATGTTTTGATAAGGTGAGTTTTTTATAAAAATGTTTTTTCCTAAAATGTCATTTTTGGGGGTTTCGATGTATTTTCTGAAAGTAAAAGTTTTATGTCCAAAAAATTTATATGACACACATTCTTTGTATATTCTAGTAATTAATGGAATGAGGTTTTAAAAAGTAAATTTTTTTTTAAAATTTTTTGTCGAAAAATTTTGTTTTCGAAATACATCAAATAAAAATTTTTTAAAAAAAATAATGAAAATTTTAAAAAAACCATTTTTGTATAATACAAACTATGAACTTTTAAAAAAACTGGGGTTGTATTTACAACAGATTTTAGAAAAAGGAAATTGAAAAGGCCTTTTAAATTTTCAGTATAGGGGCCTATACCCTTTAATGATGTTGAATCAAAAAAACTCAGCAGTGGATATAGATTAAAACCCCTATGTATGTTCCAGAGGAACCCTACGTTCCTTTTTATTAAATGAAACATTTACGAAAGCGTTATGGGGGACTGGGGCGGATAAACATTTTTACTTAGGAAATAAAATAAAAAATTTTTTATAAAAAGGGAAAAAAATTGGTGCTCAAGTGATCACGAAAAGGAGCGAAATTAAAAATATGGGAATTGTGAATTGAATATTCGAATTTAAAGGGGTTTGAAAACCTTGGTTGTTTCATTTGTTGACAGATTTGGGAAAACCCAGCTTGGGGGAGATTTCTATGGATCAAAGATTGTTTTTTTAATTTGATCGAAAATCGTTAAAGATTCCCGATTCACAAATAGATAAGGGAGTTAAAACAATTGAGGAAGAAAATGTAGAAAAAATCTGTCTAAGACAAAGTTGGGGGATAAGCAAAACAGGAGTTACAAAATTTGTTTAGTAGTTTTAAGGATTTTTCCTTAGATAAACCAGGTCTTACCATGTTTTATACCATGAAATTGATGGGAGATAGTCCACGGGTGTTTCCAGGCCGTACAGGTATACGGAAAAGCAAGCCATACTTGCATTTCATATTGAGAAAATGTTGAAAGAAGGGAAACCCGTAGTTCCAATTCAATCCCCTTACGCGTCACCTGTTGTGTTAGTAAAAAATGGGTTACCACCGGATTCGGAAGCATTAGATTTGGGTTGACTATAGAAACTTAATTCGGCGAAGTATCCACGCACCCCTTACCTTTAAATAGATGATTTAATAAAATATCCCCATACAAATAATGTCATCTTTTTGATCTAAGAAGGGGGTACTTTCAAATGGCAGTAAACCCCAGTGATATTGTTAAGACCGCGTTCGTAGTAAAAGTGGCACCTACGCATTTCGGCGTATGCCATTTGGTTATCAGGGCGGCCCCCAAATTTTTCAAAAAGGATAGAAATTATATTGAAACCAGTGATAGGGGGGTTTTTAATGTTTAATGGACGACGTAATAAGTCTCCATCATTCACTCAATATATTGAGAAAAGGGGGGGTTTTTACATTATTTAATGTCAATACTGCATCTTGCAATAAAGAAAAGTTTAGATTTGGTTGTGATGAATTGAAGTATTTAGGATTGATTATTAGTAAGGAAGGAATCAAAATGGATGAGACAAAGGTTCGAGCCATACTTGAGATAAAACCACCGCGTAATTCCCAGGAGGTATCCAATTTTTTGGTATGTCCCAGTGGTACGCGAAATTTATTAAAAGTTATGCTGACCTTTTTTGGAACCCCTTTATAATCTTAAACGAAAATTTAAAAAAAAAAATTTCTGGTCAATTGAGGCGCAGAAGGCATTCGACGCGGTCAAGGCGGCCATAACAAAGGCGCCAGTTTTAAAATTTCCGGATTTCAAAAGCCTTTTGAGTTATTTAAGATGCAAGTTCAATAGGTTTGGGGAACAGTTTAAATCAAGAACAGAGACCAGTTGTTTTTTGCCCGTACTCTGAGCAACGCGAGGAATTATAGGTAACCGAGAGAGAATTTTTAAAGCAGTAGTTAGGCGCTAAAAATTCAGAACATATTTGGGGATCACTGCCGATTAAAGTTTTACTGATCACGCTGTTTAACCCGTTTAACCATGGGAAAAATTTGTCGGTGGGATGATCAGATGGGCCCCTCAAATTACAGAATTTAATATAGAATGGGAACATAGCCCGGGGAACTCAAAATGCGGGGGCGGATGTTTTATCCAGAAACCCAGTTGAAAGTATAATGGGAGAGAAAGTTTAAATTGTGCAATAATCAAGATTTAGTAAGTAGCGAGAACAGTTAATAAGTGAGCAAAAGAATGACCCAGAATTAGGGGCAACATAGATATTTAGAAAAACCCGGGAAAAAACCCCGGGTTAACGACGATATGGGAGAAATTTGGGCCCGGACTTCCCTCTAATTGAAGGTTGTTGTTTCGTGGGAAAAACGCAACGTCGTTAGGTGAAATGCGTTATACTTTCCAAAGCTTAAGGAATGAAATAATGAGAGAATTTCACGACGCCCATAGGGGGATTTTGGTCGTTTTAAGACTTATCATAAAAAAAAGGGGCGTTTGTTATTTCCCGATATAAAAATTTATTGATCAATATGTCTCTACATGCCATGTAGCCAAGTTAATAATTTTAAAAATGCTTTTACCAACTGGTCGATTAAATCCGATTGTATCAAAATCCGATAGTTACGTTTTATTTGTTAGGTTCGTACCCTACATCGAGTAATAACGATATGTATTATAATTTCCGATCATTTCAACAAATGGGTGAAATTATACCCCAAAAAAAGGCCCTGGCTTGTGTAATAGGGATATTTTTTTTTTAAAATTTTTATCGCCTTTTTGAGCCTTTTTAAAAAATTAATATGATAACGGTCCACAATTTGTATCCGAAATTTTTGAACATTTAATGAAAGATTAGGGAAGCGGAAAATTTAATAGGCCTCAGGCAAATAGAACTGAACGTGTGAATCGCGATCTTGTGCAAATAATGTAAATGATCAAAAACATGATACGGGACCAATTCTTTTCGTGAGTTTGCCGGGGCCGACAGCATTGAATGAAACTACGGGAAAAAACCCCGGAATTTTTTTGGGGCGAAAGTTGATTACCCCATTTCAAAAATTAATCATGGTAG
>BMAV01007490.1:0-35766 GCA_019973955.1 Trichonephila inaurata madagascariensis
TCCATAATACCCGACATAAATGTATAGTATTCCATAAAACCCAACAAAATATACTTAATAAAAATAAAAAAATGAGTTTTGAGTACAATAGTGATGGCTAAACAATAGTTATTAATTATATAAATAGTAATATAGACTTATGAAAAAAATTTTTTTTAAAGGTGAATGCATTGGAAAGGAAACAAAACATAATTCTTTTGTTATTTGAAAATTATTCTGTAGTCTAGACCAAGACACACACACACACAGTGACAGATGGCTACAGAGTGACTGGTATTTAGCCAGTCACACACACCAACAAAATTTCTTTACTAAAGATTTTTGTTTATACCATTGCTCCTAGGTTTCAGGAAAGACCAAAAAACCCTGTTCCATTTCCCGTCTCAACCTGATTCACCTCAGCTCTTTTCTTCCAAGAGCCCTGAAACGACGAAGTCAACAAATTTTGTCCTTCCCGAAAAAATATCACCACCACATCCAAAAAAAAGTAGAAGTCAAATGTAAAGGAAGGAAAGCTGAATTTTCTTCCATAATAACGTGCTCCCTATATAAAAAAGCGTTAACGGATAAACCAAAAGAAAAGGACAAAAAAGGAGGAACCAGAAGCTCCAAAACAACAAAAGAACTTTTGAAGACCCTTTGTTGTATTCAACAAGGGGGGGTGCTGACCAGAGGTTCCCAAACTTTTTTTCATACCCCCTTTGCCATGTTTTTCACGGGGTAGCCCCCTTTCCTTAATATTGAACTCTTTCAAATTTATCAACTTATATAAATGTCTTTTTGATATCTAATTCTATTACTACTACTTTAAAAGAATTAAATATCTGAATAATGAAGTATAGTGTTTAAAATTTTAAAACCACAACCGCGCTGAAACTCCTCACTAAGAAAAGCAACTTAAAACTTCCTCATGATATTCCATGTTTCGGGACAAGTAAAAGGTTTGCCATTTTAAAGCCAAAATTGCTAACACCCGTTTCTAAATTTTAAGATCTTCATTAATGCATATTACGATCAGTTCCTGTTATCATGTGAGTGACCTTTTTTTCCTAATGTGACCATACAAATTCCTTACTTACTGTGGTATTATCATAGTCACAAAGACTTCTCATATCTAGTTTCAAAATCTGAATAAAATGCAGTTAAAATTTTTGAATGAGGCAAAAACGCCCGACAGATTGCCTGTGAAAAAATTGAAAAAAAAAGGACCTAAGGTATTGCACTTCAGCTTTCTAGAAAGAAACGCAAATGGTTCCTGTTTTAAAAAAATTTTCTGTCACTTTGTGTGCAAATTAAACATTAAATTTAGTAAATAAATCTGTTAAACAAGTAAAAAATTTGGGTTTTCCCCGATTAAAAATTTTCTTTTAAAATTAAAAGTCAGATCTGGCTTAATGGGGCCACTATCACATAGACCCCCACTTTCCCCCTGGACCCCCAAAAAATTTTTTTGCTGACATGGACCCCCCTTGGGGCGTCATAGACCCCCGGGGGTCTATATGACCACTTTGGGAAGCACTGTTCGAAAATGTTCCCGAACTTTTTGTTTCTGACACCTACGATGTTTTCGGGTTTTTGGGGGCCCCCCCCTTACCTAATATTGAATTTTTCAAATTTATCAACTTAATTGTCTTTTTGATAGCTGGTACTACTACTTACTTTTAAAAAAAATTTAAAATTTCTAACGAATGGAGTTTTAGTTTAAAACAAAAGCACATGTTAACAAATTAAATTAAAATAAATTAATTTAATACATAAAACAGAGCTGTTACTTAAAATAACTGAACAACAAGCAAATATTTTCAATAAAAGGGATGAATCTGGTGCTTCAATAACAATCTTTAAATAATTGGTATCAATCCTCCCAGGTTTAATCCTAAATCTCCTTTGCTAGTAAGTATCTAGTCCCTTCCACAACTTCTTTTTTGTTTTTGGGATTGTCAAACTCAGTGAAACTCCCCCTACTGGGAAAAAAATTAAAAAAATTTCCCCACGATATTCCATAAATTAGGGTAAATAAAGGTATGTCTTTTAAAGCCAAAATATTGTTTACATCCGTTTTAAACTTTTTTTTTAAGATGTTAGGGGCTTATTCTAAACAGTTTCTTTTGTAAAATTTAAAATTTTTTCAATATATTATATGAATTCATTTCTCCGTGGTGTTACTATAAAACAAAATCTCAAACCTAGTTTCAAAATCTGAGTAAAGGGAATTTAAATGTTGAACGTAGGTTAAAATGTCCTGATAGGTTGTCAGTGACAAATTAAGAAAATTCACGATATCCAATATTATATTTCTTTAATTTAATTCTAGAAAGAAATGCTGAAATGGCACTTGTCATAATAAAATTTATGCTGGGTTTTTGTTTTTAAACCCAAAAAACCCCACAAATTTAATAAATTCATTTTTACAACCTGGTTTCCAGGGCCCTATTTTTTTTTAAAAAATTAGCCATGATTTGATATGGTTTAATGATAGCCACTATTATAGAACCACATTTACACCTCATGGACCCCCAAATTATTTTTTCGCCGGCGGGGAACCCTTGCAGGTCGTCATAGACTCCTGGGGGTCTATATAGACCACTTTGGGAATCACTGTTCTAGACCTAAACCTACTACAGATGACTCCAGTGCTAGCAGCAATGAATCATTCCGCTCTGATGTAGGACTTCATGCCATCAACTTCAGAACCAGAAAACAAAGACGCTGAATGTATTTTCTGTAACGGAAAATTCTTAGATCAATGAGAGGAAATTTGAATTCAGTGCTTCAACTGTTTTTTGTGGGCTCACCTTGATTGCATTGCAACAGAGAAAGATTATATTTGTGACATTTGCAAATAGACTCGAAACAGCAATGACTTTCACGTATTATTAAAAATATTGTCTTATTGTCTTTTATTGTTAAAAATAACTACGTTTTATGAAGTTTTAATTAGTTTTCCAGTGGTTTAAACCACCTACTCCATATTACCCAAATATTCCAAAATAATCTCCATTTTTCATTTTTATAAAAATAATTTTTTTTATAACAAAATAAATATTATTTTGTTTGACAAGTAGTAACTCCTTACAACCGCTTATAGTATATATGTGGGAATTTTTCATAGAGGGAGCTGGCGCTGCAGCCACCAGCGAACTAACAAAAAGGAGATTGAAATTATTAGCGAGAGGGAACTGGCAGTGAAAGGGACCAGCTGTCCGCTCTAAAAGGGGGGGTGGAGGAAACGGCCCCCGAAAGGGGGCAATTTTAATTTCCACTAACCCTGAATTTCCATTAGGGAACGGGGTATTTTTTTAAAAATTTTTTGCAAAAACCCCCTTTGTACAGGGTTGTGGTAGAGAACCGGGTAATGGGGAGAAGAGCTCCCCTTAATCCCAAAACCCGGGAGACGGTTTGTTTGCGAACGTGATTCAACCTTTTAGGGGTATGTTAATCGTGCAACCCATGATCCATTGGTTCCCCTTCATTAAACGTGAGTATTGTTAGTAGAAAAAACTGCGTTATCTCATTTAAATCCCAAAGTCCATATCGCGCCGTAACTCTACATATATCTATGATGATTTAGGAGATTTCATGAAAAAACAGCCTAGTTATTTTTTAAAATGTAAAGGTACTCCATAATACCCGACTCTTATCTATATGAATGAAGGATTAATAACATCAGGTATGAATGCCCCAAATTTGGAAATAATAAGCGTTTGTTAGGAATAAAGGGAGTTTTTCCTACTGTTCCTACATTTCCTAATGTTTTCCCACTGTTGCACTTTAGAACCACGTTTTTTTCCCTTTGTTTTCCTTCTTTATTGCATTTTGGAAATCTCGCTTTTCTTAAAAGCCACTTCAAAAATGCACTATTTCCTTTGGCGTCATTTGGTGAAATTTTTTGGAGTCAAGAAAATCAGGCAGTTTAGCTGAGACTTTTTCTCAGGACCACTCGAGACATTTGAGTTCGAGTGATGTTACCATTCGAAGGTGTTGACAGAAGTAGGTAAAATCCATGGCCCCCAAAACGTCAATAAAGAAAACTTACAACGGAGAGTGGTGACAGAACATGAGGGTAGAGTGATGGTCCAACTGATGTTCACAACTCTTGTTGCATAATTATCAGCAATCTGACGTATATTCGGAACACCTGTGATCAAAGACAATCCATAGATGATTCAACGAAGGAATTGAGATCGGAAGCCAATGTATCCTCCCCATTATCACATTACCAGTTGCTTTTTTAGTGGTGTCGGATGCACTGAACATGGAATTCATCTGAATGAAGTAAATTATTTTTCTACGAAGAGGCCATCCTGAAACTGAGTCCCAAAGACCAGCAAAGACGTGTCAGGAAACATCTGGGACAGCGATGGGATGCTTATTTGACAGTAGTCCGCTACCAAGCCCGACAGCCACAAGTTATGATATAGGACGTTAATTCATTAGATAAATTTATTTTGACGACTAGAACTCATTAGTGATTCTTGATACTTTTATAACACGGCCGTACGTCAACGGAATTCTGCACTCCATTGTGTTGTTCTTTTTATTCCTAAGCTTGCATTTTAGTTGGATATTACCCGGCTGAGCAAGCATAACTTTCTGTTGCTTGTCTCTGGGTTTCTTTAACACTTCTGTAAATACTGCGAACATTAGATCTTTCCTCCAAAATGTATCTTTGGATTGTGATGAGTAGGAGACTCAGACAGCCCCTGGATTGCACCAATCTAACTTTTTCCGACTGGAACGTGTATAACAGGCAATCCCAATTGAGTGTATTTTTATTACATTAATATCATTCATTGATCACTTATAAAAATTAGGTAAAAAATTTTCTTTGTCATTACCCTTTTGTGATTTTTTTTTCTTTTTATGATCTTTATATCTGGGTATATGTGGAATTCTAGCATATGCATAAGCATGTAATGTATAAGTATTGAGTTTAAGATTTGCAAGAATTAGCACTTTTTTCAGAACAAAGCCATTTAATTCTATAATTTCACTTAAATGTTTTTCCTTTAGAAAGTTTTAATTGTATATCTGCAGTTATTTTTGTTTATATCCCTTTAAGACCCAACCCGCACGATCGTGCGGGTTAGACATTATACATTTTTGCTTCGGAATAGTCGTATGTAAAAAAAATCCCGAATCCAACGATTGAGCGTGTTTGCAAAAGGTGTAAAGTATCTTTTTTTTATTAACAGACGATGGTTGTAGTACATGTTTTACTTTTCAGCTGGCAAATCTAACTTGGTTTTCAAATACAACGAAAACACGCCTTCTTTTTATCTGTCGTAAAAAGGTAATGATCAATATATTTCTAATTGCTTCGATAAAATTTTTTGTATTAATGTTTAAATTTGTAAAATAGAAAAAATATTAATTATACTCTGTTAATGTGGCTTCTAGGGCTCGGGATTTCGTTACCCGCATGATCGTGCGGGTTGGGCGTTACTTGAGTCACGGCAGTTGTAAAGGTAAGTACTTACCATGCGAATTTTTCCTGTTTCAATAATTTTGATGAAAGCCTACACAAAAATGATATATATATATATATATAACCCCAAATTTTCTTAGGGGTCGTCATGGATGAGTCCATTTTTTTCTTTCTCTCTCTCTTGCAATTAATTTTCTTTTTCATTTGTTGAGGAGTACGGGGCAATTTTATCCTCTCCACAGATATATGCATCCATCCCTCTCCCCCCAAAAAGTATGGGGTTTTCAATGGTAGTTAGTATGTATGTGTGTGTGTGGTGGGGTTTAAATATATATATATATTTAAATAATAAAATTTTCTGATACATTTTACTATTTTTCATGGAATACTGTGTTAACTTTTAACCAAAAACTTTTTCAGGTGTCTAAAAGGAGAATTCTCACAGAAAAATTTTTCAATTGATGAATAAATCAGATTGAACTTAGATCAGAACTTAGTGATCTCTCGGATGAAGACAATGCTGCGAACAAAACATATGAATCACGAATACTGGGAAAATCAAGTTCAGATGAGAGCGATGAAGAAACACATGGGAATATTTGAAATGAAAAGACAATTTTGGATCATTCTTTACCATAAAAGTCTCTTGAACAAATTCATTACATTGATTTAGCTGTTGCAAATTCTTGGTTTCTGTGCAAACAAAATGCAATATCAAATGAAATTCCTCTAAAAATCAAAATAGATCGCTTAAAATTTAAGTTAGAGATAGTTGAAGCGTTATCAGCCTCTCCACCTACTAACAAAGTTTTTTTAACCCGATGAAAAAAGAGATTATTTAAAAATAACAGTGTTGTAAATTCAACCGAAAAAAAGATCGAAGCGTTATAAATGACCGTTATAAAAAAAAACGGTTTTTTATCCTGGCCTTTTCCCCCAGGAAAAAAAGGTTTTAAATGTTTCCCCAAAAGGGGGCCCCTGGGGGTCAAATAGATCCCTGCCCGGGGCGGCAAATTTTAAGGGTGGCATTTGGATCAAAATTGAAAAATACTTTTTTTTGTTTCAAAAAACTCTTTATATTTTTTTTGGAAATTTTAATGGGTGTGAATTTTATTTCATTTAACGCCCCTTTTTTGTACACTGTATATTTAATGACAGTTTTTTTTTGAAACTTTGAAGGTTTCGAGGCAGGAGTATGTTAAAGCATGAAATATAATATGTTTACACATCTTTCACTAGTAACTTTCTCCCCATCCTGGAGTGAGATCACAAGGGACATTCCTTTCACCCTTATCATGTCCCGGGTTTTGGTTCCCAAAAAGGGGAAAAGGGAATAAGAGGTTTTTAAAATAGAGAAAACCCTAGGAGATATTTTATTTTGGGCCCTTGGGGTGTAGTTACTTTAAAAATTTTTTTTAGAAGACTATTTATCGAAGAAATTCCTGCTTAAAATAGACATTACTTTCTTTCATTTCACTCGTTTGAAGTCATAACAAGTAATTATGTCCAATTTAATTATTTTAAATTTTTTTAAGACTTAAAATAACATATAAAATATAACATATATATAACATTTTCCTTTTTTCGGGGCAAAACTGCCGAGCTGGCTCTGATACCCTTTTTTGATGCGGTGATGAATTTCGGCCTCGCGGCATTTTTGAATATAGAGAGCAGTTTGAAAACAGCTGTAAAAAAATGCAATGGTTATTTATTTTAAAAAAAAAAAGTTTTTTGAGAAATAAATATAAATTAATAAAGAGAAAATTTTCATCAATAATTTTTTTTTGAAAAAATTTAGTTGAATTAAGATTGTTTTTTTTTATCAACAAAAAAAAAAATGAAACTCGTAAAATTTTCGGGTTGACCTGTTTCACAGTTTCCCCAACCCCACGATCGGGGTCCCTTTTCCCGGGGGAAAGGGGGAAGGAAAATTTTTTTTATTATTTTTCCCAATGTCATTGGGGTCCATATAGTATTAATAACCAAAAGAATTTAATATTTGAAAAAAAAAATAATTCGGTTCTTAAAGAGATATACATCATTGACTAAAAACATCGTTTTGAAAACATACATGATTTTATACATTTCAATTTTTGTAGATTTCAGATAGATTTCAATTTTTGTAGTAAACGATATATTGTATAATAAAAAAAAACCTTAAAAGGATTCCTGCTCCTAAAATGGGCTCAAACCACCTGTAGAAATAGCTTTTTTCGATCAATTTAGTGTTGTTTAAAACTTCCTGAAATCAAAGAAATAAAATGTTATTTTTCTTTCTAAAAAAATTTGATTGAAAAGCGCCATATTTTGAATTCTTTTATATCCTTATATAAGCAGTATGAGATTATAACTTTGCTTTTGGGAGGGGGGGAGGGACGGGTCCGTACACATATACATACTTCAAATATACACACATACCAGGTGTGCCAAAAAAGAACGATGATTTGAAAAATAAATTAAAGAAAAATGGAAGCCGATTGAAATGTATGGTTTGTTACTTTCTCCGTTGGTAACAAGGGAACAAAGTCACCGAGTTTCAAAATTATTTACAAAGTTCATCAACCGATGGCTCTCCTCAGAGGCTTAACGATAAGTATTGATCCTTCCCCTCCCCCCTCTGAAAAGTCATTAAATACGTATTGGTTAATACGTATTTGGCATCAATCAAGTTTTGGATCCCCTAGAGCAGGAGCGATTGTGGAGTAGGTTCCTTAAAATTTGCTGCCCGAGGCAGCAAATTTTAAGGGCGGCATTGGATCGAATTTGAAAAATGTATATTTTTTGTTGTTACAGAAAATTTGATATATTTTCTGAAATATTATCGAGTGTGAATTTGGTATTTTATTTATTGTATTTTATTTCCTTATTTTGTACTCTGTATGTTTAGTGTCAGTTTTCTTTTATGTTGAAATTTGAAGGTTTCCAGGCAGGAATATACCTTAAATAATGAAAATTGTTATTTTTACACATCTTTCACTATCATCTTTCTCCCATCCTGGAGTGGGGTTACAATGGAAATTCCTTTCACCCATACTATGTTTGGTGTCCGCATCCAAAAGGAGACAGGAGTAATAAGTTTTTGGTGGAGAGCTACGAAAAATGTTTTGTTTTAGTTTTGGGTGTAGTTACTATAAATTAAAATAAATGCTTGTGTTTTCCAACATTAGTTAACTCTTTTTCGAAGAAATTTGCCTGCTGGAATGGGCAATTTCTTCTCTTTTGAAATAATAACAGATAGTTATGTTTTTAATTTGGAACTATTTTGTATTTTTTAAGACTTAAAATTATATATATATGCATTTTGTTCGTTATTGAAGTTTTATAGGTGTGTATCTATGTGAAAAATTTTTCTTTTTAAATTATGATTTTTTGCTTTTGAAAGAGGGGCGGCATTGTCCATTTTTGTCCAGGGTGGCAAAATTGCTAGAGCCTGCCCTACCCCAGAGTCCTGGCTCCCCGTGATGCAAGGGTTGCGGGGGGCAGGGCTATGTTATGCTGCTGGCTCTTCTGACTAGGAAAAACTATAAAAAAAAATGTTTTCAAAACAACCACCATTTTCTGCAACCAAATGATGCAGTTTGAGTACAAAATTTGTATATATTTTATTTGGATTGGTTTGACATGTATTAAAGATGTTGTGTGGATTGTTACGATACAATTGATTTTCATACACTCTCTCCTACAGAAAAAAAACGCTTGGCATTAGATATTTGGAATACGGAGGGGCCATTCTATGCAACTTTGCGTATACATTTGGTAGTCAAGGGCTATTACACTGATCATCTAAATATTCACTAAGAAAATAGAACATTTCAGCCGTTCGATGTGGCTGTGCACTTTCTTGTCCGAACCACGAGCTTCTGTCACTACCCTCCAAAACCCATTGAACGACCAAAAATTCATGGAAAATGCCCAGATAATTTGCTACAGTAATCGTTTGGTGTCTGAAAAAGGGTCAAATGACAAGAAGGTACACGAAGGTCTGGAGAAGACAAGATTATACAAGATGTCATCAAACTATAGTTCTGGTGATGAAACTAAAGTAAGAAATAGTGGTTACTCCAGCGAGTAAACCATTCTCAGTCAAAAGCTCCATCTGTTGACGTATATTGAAGCTAATTTTGAAACTTGGATGAGAATTAATTCCGTGGTTATCAAAGCAGAATGTAGAAGTCCAACTTTTTTATCACCTCCCTCTTTTTTTAATTCATTTTTTAAATTGGCGGTCATTTTGGGAACACTAGGTACATATATATATATATATATATATATATATATATATATAATAAACTAGTCATCAATTAGAAAGTTAAATCGTTATTGTCTTAGCATATGTATGTATTGATGCATTCCGTTTTAAGGCTTCTTAAAGAGGATAATCTTTAAGGTTAATTTTATATGGAAGTAGAGTAAGATCATTATATATGACACATTATTATAGTAAGATCATTTATATATGACAAGTTTAATTTTAAGGCAATTTTATATATTCTTCCAGATGTATACTTTTAAAACTAATTTTTTTATTAAATGAACAAATTTATTTGATTTTTTTAAAATAAAAATGTTAACTTTTTCTAACTTTGTTCTTTTTATACGAATATGAGCAATATAAATGCTTTTTATAAATTAATCTATGATATTTGAAGAATGAATTAGTGAAATCGTCATAAACGAAATTTTCATTTTGTGAGGCTTTTTATGTAAACTTCTTATTATATAAGACTAATTTATCTCATTTGAGTAATGTTTTGAAAATATTGAAACAACTAAGATAAAATATGAAAATAACAGAGAAATATTAAAATAAGTACATCAAAATGCCTTCATTTTTTTTCTAGAAAAATTAAATTCGTTTTTAATGTTTTACTTAATGGTACAGAATACACAATATACTTCCAAATTTACGATCTTAAAATGGAAATTCTATGAAAAAAATTCTTAATTTAATTTCTTATTAGACAATCTCAACAAAACATACTTGCATGGCATAGAAATATACTAGGTGTTTAAAAAAAATTTTTTATTGATTAATAAGAGAAAATACTAATAAAATTGCCTTGTATAAATTCGTCCGAAATAATGTTTGGACATTTTTTTCATAATAAAAAAATCATAATTCTAATTAAATTAATATTAGCATTTTACCTCTATTGCATCGGCTTTTGTAATGAATATTATTGGGTGAAAGAACAACCAAGTGCAAAATAATTTTTCTTTTGGAAACATCTTTGTATACGCCAAACATAATTGCTGAGAATCTGAAGAAAATAAATGACATTTGTGAGGAAACATTTTTAAGTATAGCTTGGCAATTTCTATTGCCACGAAAAACTTTAAAATACATCTCTCTTGATTGATTTTTATTAATATGTATTTTATTTATTCGAATTTTTTAAATTAATTTTAACGAAGTATTGTTATTTGAGATTGTAAATTTTTTCCTTTGACTACTTGTTTATTATTTTTTTTTCACAAACTGAATGTTTTATCTTAATCTGATTTTAGGAAAGTTTGATGAACCTAATTTTTCAAAAAGAAATAGTTTAAATTTAGTTAAACTTTTATTTTTCTTCGAATTGTGAAAGGTTATTTGAGATAATGGTGCATAATGACAAACGGCAGTTAGTTCAAGAGATGATATTTTGTCATTTGATACAGTATATATGTTAGTTAAAGTGTATAATTCAGTTATTTCTTAGAATAACTAGGTATTTCATAAAATAACTAGACAAATCAGTTAAAGTATATAATAGAGGAACAATTTCGTACTTTAAGTAGTTATTCTATGAAATATCTAAGTATTCCATGAAATAAATAAGGATAGACAGTTAAAGTGAAAAATAAAGAATTTCAGAGATGTTTTATAAATTAATTGATCATAAACAGCTAAAATCTCTCGAAAAATACATTTTATCCCTTTTGCGGATGAAGAATTGATAAATAATAAGGGAAAGCAAAGATGATAGAATTTAGTATATTGCTCATATTGCTATTGTTTAAACAGAAAAGTGGAAAAAAAGAATATGTTGCAAAAACAGATTATATTTAAATATTATCAACAAAAATACATGCTGGGAAGAAAAACTGTTGTTTCAAAAAAACATTGTGTAAGCTTTTTAAAACAAAAATGTAAGAGAATATTAATTAAAATTTTATGAGATACCTTTATTTTACTTTTCATTAATAGAGCAAGGATTGCTGTGAGGACATTTTGGATTGAACTGCTTATTACTTTTTTCAACGAGCACACTGTTCAGTATTACACATTTTTTCACACTGTTTAGTATTACACATTACACGAAATCGTTGTCCAGTACCGCAACTTTGCGCTGTTGCAACAGATCGAAGCGTTGTGTCAATATTTGAAACTTCTTCAATGGAAATTAATTCTCCCTGACATATATACTGAATTGATATCTAGAGTACAATTGTTTTATTCCGCCTGATCGGAAAAGTTCTTCCCAAGCAGCTAGAACCGATTCAAAGAACTTTCGCGAGTGTTGTATTTCATACTTTAATGATTAAGTAATCGTTATTCTATAGAATACCTAGTTAAATCATAGAATTCAATAATTTTATATACTTTAACTGACTGATCTAGTTATTTTATGAAATACCTAGTTATTCTATGAAATAACGGATTTCACGCTTTAACGGTAACCTATATATAGATAGTAAACAGCATGTCAAAACAAAGGAATAATCAATAAATTCCGACATGAATTTGAGTGAAGCAGCCTCAATTAATGCATGGAAATGTATTAAAACTAACAAATAAATGATGTTTGAATTAAATATCTTACAAAACAAAGAAATTTTACATATAAAATTGAAAACAAAGAACAAAAACAAAAGAAAAAAATTTTGAATAAAAAAGTCAATTGACCAAATTGTAAAACTATTACGTTTACTAAAACTGTAGCTGACTTAGGCCAGTGAAGTAGGGTTAAGCTTGCTTTATACGGTCCCAACCTTTAGCTGCAGCAGAAAATTTACATATAACAGAGCAAGAAAAAATTGAAGAAAATAAACCATGTTTGAAAAATACGTAGGCCTAAAATGTAAAATTCTGCAAACATCAAGCTATTAAATAATTAAACTAATATAAATAACTTCTGTGTAAATGAAACTAGTAGCAAAAGGATACACTTAATAAGCGCAAATATAAATTCAGAGCTTATCTATAATTATGTATGCATGAAGTAAAAAAAAAAGGATGCTGAACTTTATATAAATATAATTATTCTGTCTTGGAAGACAGTGAACAGGATGCTATCTATGTTTATGGTGTCATTTGTAAAATAATTTTAAAACTAATATATAATTTAAGTAAGAATGAATTTAGAAATTAAAAGTGAAGGATATATATATGATATTTATGATAATCTATAAATGACAATACTTTTATTTTTATAAATATATGTTTATGTACATAGAAAGTAAAGTTTTTTTCTTTTAAATATGACTTTTCCCTCATACATTGATTTTTAGTCGGTAGTTTCCGATTTCAGAATTTAAGCTTTCTCTGTTTTGTAGTATATTTAATATCCATCATTTCTGTAAAAACGATATTATTTTCTTATTAATTTCCTATTTACATAGACATGAACAATGAGAGTAAATATTTTTGATATACATATTATTTAAAAAAAAATCTTAATAAGTTTTTAGTAAACATCGTTAAGAAAAGATAATACTTACATACAAACAATAAGCGACCGTTTTTTGTTGCCTCACTAGACAAATCACTTACGTTTCCCAGAACATTGAAAAACCTCACCTTGCTCCCTGGAAGTAGTTGAGATATTTTTCTTCTCCAAAAGAAATACCTTGTAAGGAGCAAGACACTGCCCACAGTAAAACAAAGAAAAAAGAACATGAAAATATTCCACATAGCTAAGATGTATCTTTGAATGCTTAGAGATCCTCTTTGGGGGCATAAATGGTGCGTCTAAGAGCCAGCCTATAAGCTCTAGGCTTCTTCTACAGTTAGATAGTCGGAAAAAAAGGGACCGGTTCAGAGAACCAGTGAAAGATCATCAGCTGACGCGTCAGCTGATTGTCAGAGTGGGAGGGGGTGGAGATATTTCGCTCGCGGCGAAACAGGAAAGGGCGAAAATTATTATTATTATTATTATTTCGTTCACTAACGGGCGTTTGGTGACGTAGGTTTAGTTAAGTTGTTTTCGTCGTTTTCAATACTCAGAAACTCGAATGTAAGAAGGAAGCTCTTTGCGGCATACGGTGGGTGGATGGGGGGAGATTCCTAAAGTTGTTTTGAGCATTGATCGATTCGTTGTGATGGTAGGGAATGGAAGAATGAAAACGAGAGGCCAGTTCTGCTATAATGTTGTGAATTGGTTCTACTCTCAATTCCTCATGGAGTATGTATCTCGGAAGGAAACGGGGAGCTCTGGCTATTGCTCGAAGTGCTCTATTTTGGATTCTTTGAATATTATCAATGTGGTTGTTGCCTGCTGATCCCCAGATCGAGCAGCCGTAGAGAAGTGAGGGGCGGAGATACTGCTTGTACACGAAGAGTCTATTTTTTAGCGAAAGTTTTGATTTCCTTCCGACGAGGTCTTTGAGAGCATAAAATTTCTTCCAAAATTTTTTAGCTGTTTGATCGAAGTGTGGTTTGTAAGTGAGGTTGTCGTTGAGTATAAGTCCAAGGTAGTTGATTTCGAAAGTCCATTCTATTGTTTGATCAAAGATTTGAAGGGATGGAGGGCTATTGTGAGCTCTTTGTTTTCTGAAGACTATTGCGTGAGTTTTTTCTGTATTAATGGCTATCCTCCATTTGGTTAGCCAGGCTTGTAATTTAATGATGTAGTTTTGCATTTGATTTTTTGCTTCTTCTACCGTTGTCTTGTTGCAGAGGATAGCAGCATCATCGGCGAAGAGGCAGACTGTAGTATCGTTATCAGTGGGGAAGTCGCTGGTGTAAATATTGTATAAGGCCGGACTGAGGATTGAACCTTGTGGAGTGGAAGCCAGGATGGGACGTTGGTTGGAGTGTACAGAGTTAAGTTTCACGTTTAATGTTCTATTTTCAGGTAGCTATGGATGATTTTGGTGAGGTAGGTGGGGAAATTATGAAGGATCATTTTGTATATTAGTCCGTCGTGCCACATCCTGTCGAATGCTTTTTTAACATCTAAAATAGACCGACGGTGTATGTTTTTTGATTGAAGCCATTTATGATCAGGTTGGTTACTCGGAGCAACTGGTGTTGTGTGGAGGTTTGGCTGCGGAATCCATGTTGAAAGTCCGGGATGATGTTGTTGTCTTCACAGTGTCTATTGATTTGTTTCAGAAGTATTTTTTCGAATATTTTACCCAAGGAGCTGATCAGGCTGATTGGGCGGTAATTTTCTGCGAATCTTGTGTCTTTTCCTGGCTTAGGTATGACCGTGATTAGGGCGTGTTTCCATTCTTGCGGGAAGTAATTTTGTTGAAGGAAGCTATTGAAGATCTTGGTTAAGTTGGTTATTGCGTTAAGTGGGAGGGCCTTGAGGGCGATGTTTTTAATTCCATCTTTCCCAGGTGCTTTCCTATTAGATAGCTGAAGGATAATTTCCATGATTTCTTGTGGAGAGGTCAATGGTGCGGTGTGGCGTCTGGAATTGCGGCTAAGGAAGTTGTCGACTCTTTCTTTGACATGGTCAACGAAGTCGACGTCGCATGGTTCCGGGTTTACTTGAAAGGAGCTCTCTAGCGAGTCAGCAAACAAGTCAACTTTGTCCTCAGTACTATAATGTAAGCCCATGGGGCCAAAAATAGGGGGAACATGAAAGGTATTATTTTTTGAGATAGACTTGACTAATTTATAGAGAGAGTCATCATCAGGGGAAGCTTCGGCGAGTAGTTCGTTCCATTTATTATTTTTATGATTATTTAAGTCTTTTTTAATGACTTTTTGCATTCTATTAAGTTGGGATTTAAGCAGGGGATTTTTAGTGATTTGCCATGCTTTTCTGATTCTATTTTTTGCTTTAATTTTATCCCTGATGAATGAGGGGATGGAAAGAAGAGGTTTGTTAATACTTTTAAAGGTAGAACTGTGAGAAAGGGCACTATTGTAGCAGTCATTAAAATTTTTAATGGCATTTTCTATATCAGTAGGGTTGGAAATTTTAGGATTTCCTGGGAGGGTGTTAGTAAGCAAATCCTGGAATTTATACCAGTTAGGAAAAGAGTAAGTATTGAGGGCAGGTGAGGTAAAGTTATCCAAGCTCACCTCAAAGAGGACAGGGTTGTGATCACTAGAAAGCTCAGAGATAGATGAACAATCTGTCACGGTCATACCTTTGCAGATGGCTATGTCGATTGTTGTGCTACCATAACTCCGGCGGAAGAAGGTGGGTTCAGAAGGTGCAATGAGAGAGTATCCTGTGCTGTCGCAGAATCTCCTTATGATGTTTCCTGGGGTGTTCCGTTGTGTGAGAGGGCCCCAAGATGTGTGTTTTGCATTCAAATCTCCGGCGACGAGGACGTGACCTTGGTTCCGGAAAATTTGATGCAAATCTTCAACAGCTATGGGTTTCCTTGGGGAACGGTATGCAGAGACTATTGTTATTGGAGGATCACCTTGTCTGTTGAGTTTGATGGCTGTATTTTCAAAGCTATTGTTGTTGATGATTACTTGATGATGAGGGATGCTCCTTTTAATCATAATGGCTGTGCCTCCTCCGCGATAAGTGCGGTCAGTTCTGTAGATATTGTAGTTGGGAAAGGTGAAGTTATGGCAGGGTGCTAGATGAGTTTCTTGTAAGTTGACAATCTCAGGGTTCCAGTGAGCGATAAAACTCCTGAATTCCTCTACCTTTGATCTAATACCGTTGGCATTCCAGGAAATTACCGTCAGATGGGACCTGTTTCTATTGCGGGGATTAAAAGTTAACTTCGTCTCCTAGCAGTTGTTTGATGGCCCGGAGGCCAGCAAATGTAATATTTTAGGTTAAAAGAAACTTAATAAATCTCTCATCGTAGGATTACAGCAAAGCAAACAAAATATTTTTTTATTTAGTTATAGGATCAAAGATAGCTAATGAGCGTTCAAAGTAGAATCTTTTATTTTTGATGACCTTTTTTCACCAGATGATATATATAAATCATATCAATGTAAATCTGTATTTTTTGTTATATCAGAAAGTATTTTTTTTTCATTCCAGTAAATAAATTTTTTTAACCTTTTATTTTCGATATGCTCCCCCCCTTGAAGGGTTACCGCGCCCCCCCAGGGGGGCGCGCCCCACAGTTTGAGAACACTGCTTTAAAATCCTCTAGATGTGGTTCGAGAAATAAAAGGAGGCATCAGATTCCTCAGTGGTGCGAGTAGACTACATTTGCGGGAGAGGTTATATTAAAAAACATACAATAAAGCACCGAGACGTAATCTTTATGCTAACAATTAAAAATCTGTTAATTGAGGGGTTCGAACTCCTAAACACCACCTCTGTGTTTGTCTTTGAGATAAGGTGTCCCACTCATTTATTGATCCTGATTGAGAATTATGTCACCCGCGTTGTAAATACCCTCGTTTAACTTCAAAATGACGTAATCTAAATATAAACCAACTGTGTTCGCACTAATTTATAAATTAATTGTATTATTTTCCAATTGCGTAACAAAACATTTTGTTACATAATTGTTGAGAAGGGTAAAATGACTTTTTGCAAGGTCGTTTTCTTTCCCGTCCTGTCCAAATGACGTCAGTAAAGAACGCATGAAGTGCAATATAAATCACCGTTTCCATAATAGTCAGACAAGCTCCAGTTGCTGGAACAGCGCGAAAATGAAATTTTGATAGCGTATAATTCATGAAAGTCCCCGTTCCGCACGGAATCTTTGCTGCCAGGGTAACATCTTCAACTAAACACAGACAACGCCCGCTCGCGAAAATAAGCGATTAGTTAGATGTAAACGGTGCTGCATCGTGTAGTCCCGTTGCATACCAACACTGTGAAGAAACTTCATATAATGTATCCTCAGAATAAGAGTACGGAATTCGTGCGGGTATTGAAGAATGTAACTTTTGCATTGTTGATTATCATCGTTTGCACTGATGGTAAGTTTTCTTAAAAATGATTGTTTTTATCAATTAAATATATATATAGTTTTGAGGAAGGGTAATATAAACACAAGTCCAATAAAATGTTACTGGAAACTTCACTGCTATTTACAGAATAAGGCATGGGGAATATTCACCTATCAATACACAATTACTGTAATTCAATAAAATTATTGCTGTATAATAGTGCTTCTCAAACGTTCAATGTTTGCAACCTAATTTTCAATCATTATTTTCCTGGCATCCCTCCTCATAAAATAATAATGTACACTTAGACGCTAAAGCTACAGTATGACTTTAATTATGAATTGTAGAAATTATCAAGATAAGTATTAAATTTTGCATATAAGTTTGTATATGACAGCCCGTGGGGTCACTAATAATTATTAAATTTGTTCTGAATTTAGTATTGATGAATTAATGATCAAATACAATGTAGAGTACGGATACATTTACAAGTATATTACATCATTGTAAATGCGTAGTTTTTATTATCTCAGAATATATTCTGTTTTGATTCCTTTCAGTAAATCAATATTTTTTTTAAATCTTTTATTTTTGACTTTTCGATATGTTTGACTTTCGTAAAACGCTGCTGTATAACTAATACAAATTTTATTAATGTTTAGAATTTTCATAAATGCTTGTATAAGGAGGTTTTTCTAAGGAGTACATTAACTGCAGAGGAAGATTAAAAAATGCTTTGCTGTCTCAGTTAGTAAAATTCGTTCAATATATTTTGGCAGTGAATATTAATAATTCAAAATTTATATTCGATTAAACCTATTAATTGAAAATATATTAATTTATCTTTCTTTTTAAAAGTTACCCAAGATATACTTCTTATTTTAAAGTAAATTTAAAATTTTCAAATACTTTAGCTTAAAATTTGTGGCCTTTCTTCATAATAATTACATTTCAAAATTTTTTGCAATTGAGATCGAAGTTCTCAAAAGCAGTGTTAAGTTGTAATCAATTTATCTGTTTTAAACTATTTATTTTTATACACGAACATAAATCAAAGTAAAGGAGAAAAGAATGAAGGAAGAATACAATAACATCATAGATTAATGTTATCATTTCGTTTCCATATCGAAATAAATTGATAACAAATTAATATTTAAATTAAACATTAATTCTGTAAAGTAATATAATATATATAGTGAATTTTTTTTATGTATTAAAATGCAACTCTTAATTATGTTTTATTTTACAAAAAAAAACAAAAACAAAAAAAATCAAAGTGGTTTGATAAAAAATTTTGCTTTGGGTAAAATATGCACACACATTTCATGAATCATTTTTAGTTTCAAGTAAATTAATACGAAAATAATTTCTACAATTTTAAAAGCTTTGATAATTTTTCATGTGCTCATATTCTAAATTTTAATTACTATTGGATCTAGTTTTAAGCAAATAAAAAGTTTTTTTGGCTTTTGTTTTAGTGAGTTCAAATTTGCTGTCGAATATAATGAGGTTTATAACTGAGTTAATTACATTTGATTTAGCATAGTTGTTATTGGAAGTTATTTAGGAAGAACATTTTCTATTAAATATGTGGAAGATCTCATATCAAAATATCCACCATGAGTTTCTTTTGCTTATTGTAAATAGGTCTTAACAATAAATTATCTAAATGGAACTAAATTTAAATTAATTAATTTTTGAGTACAAATTTTTATACATTTTAAAAATAATACAATTTTGATATTGAACCTGAAAGAATAATTATTTCTCTTATCACAAAGTTGAACTTGATTTAAAATATTTGAAGAAATCTCGACCGAATAAAAAAAATAGAATCAATAGGGAAACTAATACAGAATTTAGAAACAATAATTTATTATTATTATTGATCTTTTTTATGCAAGTAACAAATAAACACATACACAAAAAACTTTAAGATCAGTAAATTTCCAATGCGCATGTTCTTTGGAAAGTAAGGTAAATCTTTGGATATTTTCAATAAATGATTTTATAATTATATAAATATGCCGAATATTTAAAGAAAGTGTCGAAAGAAGAATTTTGAAAACATTATATAAAATTTATAATTATTTCTTTTTTGGGTTTTACTGAATTGAATTTCTTATTTGTGTCATTTTTTACAGTCTTTAAAGTATCCGACTACGTTCGAAACCGTGATTTTGCAAAAGCGTATAAATGGATAATATTTATGATATTTAGTGTCATTTAGATTAGAAAATGTACATAAAATAGTTTTAGAAATAGTATTACAATAAAAAATGATTTAAGTACAATATTTTGACAAAAAAAGAAAATAGAATGACCCATTTTCAAAATATTCTCCTTTTGTGAAATTGCTTCTATTATAATAATATTTTGCCTGTCTATAGCTCAGATCTCTGTACAGAGGCTCAATTAGAATTTTTGAAATATATAACTTAGAAGGGGGTTTATCCATGTTTTATGACAACAGAGGGGAGAAATTTTAAGAAAAAAACTTCGATAATTATTTCAATTAGTTGCAACTCTGAAAATAATGTGAATTTTTCAAAAATCATAGTTGAACCTCTGTAAAGAAGTCTGAGCTATATACAGGTAAATATTATTATAATAGAAGCATTTTTCACAAAAGGAGAACATTTTGAAAAATGGTTATTCTAAGTTAATTTTTTGCCGAAATATTGTATTCAAATAATTTTTTGTCAAAATGTTCTTAAAGCAATTTTATACATGTATTCCAATCTAAGTGATACTAAATATCACGAAAAGTATCCGTTTATGCGCTTTTTTAAAATCACGGTTCCGAACGTAGTCGAATACCTTAAGTAAATATTTATATTTTTAGATAAAATGTTAAGCATATAAGCTAACAGTATCCTTACTTTTATTCTCATTTTTTTATATTACAATTTAAAAGAATTTTTAGAATATTAAAGAGTATTTTTCTTAAATCTTTTCGATATTAAGTAACAGATATTTAATTTATTAATCCATTTTATATAAGCAAACGAAATATTTTCTACAACAGAATAGAAATCGTTAAATTTTCGAGAAAATATAATTTTTAGAGATTTAATTAATTATCACATATTTTTAGATTCAAATTTTTTTTAAACTTAGATTAATTCTAGATAAATGTTTTAGAACTCCCAATCAGATGTTTTATTTAAAATAATAATTATCTAAAAAACGAAACCCTGTTCAGAGAGGTATTCTTTAGAGGTATAGTAATTAAGCTTAAGATATTTAAATGTGTGGAGTGGATACAATGTACTAAAGAATTGTTACATGTTCTCAACAGTTGTTAATAAATTTGTGATTTATTAACAAGGATTAAGACCGAAGAAATTGTCTCTTTCTTTAAATGCTTTAAGTCAGTGCTTCTCAAACTTTCAATATACGCGACCCCCTATTTAATCATCATTTTCATCGCGCCCCCCTTCATACAATAATAATGTATTGAACTCAATAATGTTAACTTTGACTCTAAAGCTATAATAAGACTTTAACCTCTTATGTGCCACCGACGCATATAAACGTCTCCCTCAGCTAAATCATTAATTTTCTGGACGTATATGTACGTCTTTCCGAAATACGATCTTTTCTGTGCAGTGCTATTCATAAAATTATTCCGAGGCCTGTGGAATGCAATTAAGGATCTTGACAGTGTTTGCGAAGGATTTACTTATTTCAGAGGATTTGCTTATTTATTTCTTTTCTCCTCCTAAAAAACACATCAAAATACGCTCGTCTACGTAGTAAACGGTGGCATTGGGGAGCGAATCACGTAACTTTTAATCGGCAGTTAAGGAATTAATTATAAACCGTACAAATTATCAAGATAAGTGTTAATACAAGCCCATGGCGTCACTGATAATTATCAAACTTGTTCTCCACAGTACTGTTAAGTTTATTATGAAACACATTGCGCAGTAGTGATACATTTATAAATGTATTACATCAGTGTAAATGTGTATGTTTTTTTTATTATGTCATAGTAATTTTGCTTTGTTTTCTTTCAGTAAATTAATAATTTTTAAATAACATTTTGTTTTTGACTTTTCAATATGCTCGCGCCCCCCTTGTAGAGTTTATCACGCTCTCCAAGGGGGGCGCACCCCACAGTTTGAGAAACGCTGCTTTAAGTGAAAGTTTTCTTTAAACATAGAAAATATCCCTCTTCAGTTCTTCTTTCCTGCTGATTGTTCAAGTTATGTATTCTTATATATTTTTTTTATTGTGTTAGACCAGTGATTCCCAAAGTGATCTATATTGACCCCAGGGACTATGATGACTTGGAAGGGAACAACGTCCGTGAATAATGAATTTGGGGGTTCATGAGGAGTGAATGGGGGTCTGCGAGACTGGGTGTGATTAAACAGGGTGGTGACTTTAATTTCAAAAGAAAATTTAACCAAATGAAACCACAGATTTAAATTTAATGAGGTTAACTTGCAGTTATAAGGGGACAGGATAAATTTTATTAAGGTATCCGACTACTTTCGGAACGGCGATTTAAAAAATGCGCATAAATGGATAATTTTCATGATATTTAGTGTCAGATTAGAATACATGTATAAAATTGTTTTAAGGACACATTTTGACAAAAAAAATTTATTTAAATATAATATTTCGGCAAAAAATTAACTTAGAATAACCTTTTTTCAAAATGTTCTCCTTTTGTGAAAAATGCTTCTACTATAATAATATTTTGCCTGTCTATAGCTCAGACCTCTGTACAGAGGCTCAACTATGATTTTTGAAAAATTCACCTTATTTTCAGAGTTACCATCAATTGCAATAATTATCGGCGTTTTTTTTTTTAAATTTCTCCCCTCTGTTGTCGTAAAACATGGATAAACCCACTTCTAAGTTATATATTTCAAAAATTCTAGTTGAGCCTCTGTACAGAGGTCTGAGCTATATACATGAGAAATATTATAATAGAAGCATTTTCCACAAAAGGGGAGTATTTTGAAAATGGGTCATTCTATATGTTCATTTTTTGTCAAAATATTGTACTTAAATATAATTTTTTGTTGTAATACTATTATTAAAACAATTTTATTTACATTTTCTAATCTTAAGGGACACTAAATATCATGAATATTATCCATTTACTCGCTTTTGCAAAATAACGGTTCCGAACGTAGTCGGATACCTTAAGGGTGAAATTGGAATCAGTTGTCATTTTTCAGATGTACAAATACACCTACCAAATTTCCTTCATCTAATACGTCTTTCTTGGTGTTGGGGTTTTTTTCCGTCTGTGTAACATATGAAGCATCCTAAATGCTGTAACAAGTGTAACGATTTTCCGGAACCCATTATTTAGAGATTATGAATTCAGGAAAGAAAAATCAGAATTTAGTCGTTATCAAGTGTTAAAGCAGGATTAAGATTATTACTGAAAGGATAGTTATTTGGGAATCTTCGTATTGCGGTACCATTTTATGTTTCAGCATGAAAGTGCAACATTTAATAAAAATCTCAAACTCTTTTATTAATAACCTAATGCAATATATAAATTAGTTTTAACAAGCTGTGTGAACACTCATTGAGATCAATTAATCTCCTAAAATTTTTTTTTTTTGTCAGGAGCATAAAAATCATGTGAACTTAAGGCTTTCATTCATACTTTTACTATTGATTTAATATTCAATTATTGATTTTCTTAAATGATTCAAAACTTTCAGGGTTTCATCGTCTTTACAATTGGTCAATTAACAACTAATATTTTTGGTAGTAAATCAGAATTATTTAAATTTTACCGGTATTATGTATCAGTTAATATAGTCGGGTTTTAACACTAAAAAAAAGCAACTTCATAGAACTATTTCGTCAGTTTTAAAATGATACAAGATTAATAGGTTTCAGTACGTTAATGTTCTTTGAAATTTGCGAAATATTGTGAAAATCGGTTAACACAAAACTGAGGGGGACTGAAATATTTGTTCGTGTTAAAAGATATTGCAAAAAAAAACATATGTTCAACAAACATAAGTTTATTAGAGTACATTTTATTTACATAGATATGATCAAACTTTCCGTAATTTGCTCTCTAATGAAAATTATTGTTGATAGCGTAGAGTTAACAATGCCAAAATCATTACAGATTTCAAATTTCGTCTTCTGTTTTTGATCAACAGCCTTAAGAAACTCCATTTTCATATTAAACGAAATAATATGCTTTCCCTCTGAACTCTTTGCCATTGTGCTCGTAAAAAATGCTTCTAAAATAAAGAATAAAATAATACAAAAAAAAAACCCGCGAACTAAACTTACTGATTTTACTCCATACACTGGATGTACTCGTCACCGAATTCTAAAATCAATTGATGAGCGATTAAATGTTTTTGTGTGATGTTTGTAGGGGTGGAGGGTGTAGTTTCGATAAACAAAATTTTCTGGTGTCACAGGCTATTCCGAGGTTATTTCAATGCCAAGTTAGTCACTTCTCTACGAAACATGTGAAACCACGTCTCTTTCATTTCATACCTCTCTTAAACTATGTATGCGCGGCTGGTATTTTTCCGTATTTTGTTCATTCCCAGAAGGGAAACCTTTTCGTGTGAAGCGATTTTTGTTTCGTGTAAAGAGAAAAAAATGCATGGGAATACATTGTAGTTTTTCGGGACCGTTGTATTATTTCGTGTTAGTCGATATTTTGTCTTAAGAGTTTCCGCGTTAAACATATTTCACTCTATGTGAACTTGTAAGACTTAATTGCCTTCTTGTAAGAAAGACCATCCACCATTGCAAACTTGTACCACAATGGATGGAAAAATCGGTTTTTAATTGTCCCTGGCCCAAAAACCGCATAAAAACCAACTGTGAAAACACCAATTAATTGTTTTCTTGTCATACCATTTTCACATTCTTCAAGTGTACTCAGTTCACATTTGAAGTTCTTCTGAGCAGTGGTTCCTTTTTTACAGCATTTTGAATGTGGAACTTAGATTATAATCACCCTGTATGCTTTCCGAAATCCCAATACACTGAAAAAGCACTTCAAATTTTTAAAATTTTTTAAATGATTTGAAGAAGAAGAATTATTTTATTAAGTTGTTCTCGGGTGTTTCTTGGTTGGTTATATACATAATAAATTAATTGTAACAATCCATAAAGTAGCCCCTATTAATTCACTTATATGAATTATGTGTACTGGTGATTTGTTCAATTTTGGAATCATTTAAGCTCTTCTATTGTGAATTATCTGTAGTAAATACTACTTGCTAGAATCTTAACAACTTTTTCAGGAAATTTTAATGTCATAAAGAAAATTGATGCAAAAGAATTTTAAAATGTATCTATACAAAGCGTTTTGAGGCACGGACAATTCACAGATATTAATTTTGAGACTATTATACTTTTGGTCATTATGAAATTTCTCTTAGAACTATTTTATAGAATCCAGTTTATCATAATTTCATCTTCAAAGATTAAAGATTCGTCTTTGCAGAAACATTTATTACTAACGAAATTGCTTTACCAAAAGAATGAATACCCGTGAGAAGCCGTGAATAGATTTTAGATATTGAGAAGATTAAGTGAAGGTCAAATCATCATCAATGAGAGAATAGCGAAACGCACACAATCTCATTAATTCAGACTGATGGAGAAAAACGTTTAATAATACACAGGAGAATAATATGTTAACTACCACGTGGAAGAGGAGAAGACAAAATCTTGCATATTGATCTAATATTATTAACACACAGGAATTTTGCCCTAATCTTCTGATGTTGTCCTTAAGATTTTTTGAATATTCAACATTATTTTTTTTTAAATGAAACACGTATTTAGGAAAAGTTAACGAAAGATATTATAGAGAGGATTGGCAGGAAAGTAATTTTAAATTTTTAGTATGAAATTTTTCTGCACAAGAAAATTAACATTAATTTATCAAATAGCTTCCATTCTGTTCTATTACCTATTGCCATTTGCCTGATAACTTCATGAATCCACTGTCTTTTAGTTTCTGGTCCCTAACAGAAAAACACTTGATCAAGTGTGTGATTTGAGGTCATTGCTATTATTAAATTTTGTATAATTTATAATTTTTATTTTTTCAAAATAAAGGATAATTAGATGATGCCAGATCAGGGCTATATGGAATATGCGACCAACCAAGTTCCAATAAATTTGGGTGTCTTTTTAAAGATTATGTTAAAGGTGCATCAATTTTTTATCATGATCTTTTTCGCTTAAATTTATTGTAAACGATCAATTTTTCATTCCCGACCTTACACCTTCCGATTATCATATATATTGAAGTTTACGAAACTTTTTAAATGGTAAAATTTCAGTAATAATGATAACCTCAAATGACACTTGGTTAAGGTTTTTCCTGATAAGGACTAGAAACTCTATGAGCTCGTAATCACGAAGCTACCAGAAAAATGGCAACAGGTAATGAAACAGCATGGAAGATATTTGACTACTAAAGCTTATTTTTAGTATAGAAAAATTTTATACTAAAAAAACCAAAATTGCTCTCTTGCCAACTCAACACCAAATTAAAACATTCGAAACCTATTCACTGTGAAATCAATACTGAATGTCCTGTAAAAATACTATAAAGTAACTTATTTTTACCTGAATAAAACATTTGATATTCTGACTGACTAGGACTGCAATAATTTCAGGTAATGTTTTAAATTTCGAAGAACTTTTCTAACATATCAATAAGCGATGTTCTTTTATTTTATTTTCAAAATCATTAGTCTGCAGAAACTGACTTTTCAAGTCATTGGTGACCTTATTACCAAATAGGGATGTGCAACATTGAAAGAAAAATTGATAATTTTGACTTTGATCTTAAGCTTCTTGAAACTACAGTGGTCTCATGTGAGATTAAAAGATCATTTGACTATATAAAACTACGCAACAAAATCTGATTCTAACAAAATAATCAACAATTCTTTTTCTTGTCGGTTGGTCTTCACAATCTCAAAAAAAAAAAGACTTGTTTCCATATGAATTGGAAGTTCAAACTTACCTATCAGAAAGAGTTGATATACCATAATCCCATAACATATTTTTTTACAGATATCTTAAACATCAAGTCTAAAAGATCATATCTTTAATTTATATATTTAAAATATATCATGATCTGTACACATAATTTCAAGCAAAAAATATGCACCAGTTAAGCGTACTATTTCAAATTCAAACTATTTAAAATATATTTCTTCTGATAGCACAAAAAGAGGTTGTAAATCAATATCAAATCTGAATAAAACTCATTTTCTCTTTTGTGAAATTTTCAAATTTTCCTCCTTTTTTATTCTCTTTAAGATTTCTCAATAATTTAGTTACATTCTCATAAACGATTTCAGTGAAAATAGTTCAAAATAAGTGAGCTACAAATACAAAACATATGGTATTTCTTCACATTTAAATTCATCTGTGAAATATACACTTCTTCTTTCGTGTGCATTTCGTGTATACACTTTTTCCTTGGTGTAATAGATGATTTTATATATTCATTAAATTAAATTAAATTGTAAAGCTAAAAGGTAATTAAAATTACGTTCTTCAAAATTTTAAAAGACGTATCTAACCCAGCTGCATAGTGTTTATATATGCCCTAATAATTTATACGGCGAAATTAGCTTAATGAATCATGTTTGCAGATCGTTATTTCGAAATTTGATTTAACCGAAGTAGAAGTTTCGAAGAATATCAATTATCGCATTCAATCCAAATAGGTCTCATTGTCTTTACTCTCACAGTGAAAAGGGGCTGCGGTAGCCGAGTGGTATAGGTATCGGACCGTGGCTTGCCTTGTTACGAGTTCGAGCCCAGTACCACTAAAGACCCGTCGGGAGGGGGAGCGATGCACATTAAATCTGTCGAGAGCTGAAACGTCCTCCCATTGGTGTGGTGTGGTAGTTAGGAGAGGGGTGCCAGCTCAGGTGTAGTCCACGTCACTTGACCATGGTTCAAAATTACGTGGTCCGTCGCCAAAAGCCCTCGTGTAGCTCAACAGTGCGACGTTAATATTCAATCAGTCACAGTGAAAAAACTAGCTGTGCATCTGACACCTTTCATTTGGAGAACTTGATTAGTTGAAATAAACTAACCAATTTTTCAATTCCTACTGCTAGCTCACACTCTCTATATATTTATTTATTTATCTTGGTGGAATTTTCAATCGTTAATAAAATACATTTTAAAACTCTCATTTGAGCTGAAATTTTATATACATGATCATTTTGGATGATAATACAATAATTTAATTATAATTAATAAAAATTAATTGATTAAAACTAATTATTTAAAGAATTACAAATACAGCCACGTTGGCATAATTTTTGGCGCCTTAGCGACCATTTTGGCGACTTGTGTCAAAACTTAAAAAGGTTTTTTCTCACGTTTTAAAGCATTCAGTTGAACTGAAATTTTATAGACACGATTGTTTTGGATGACAATACGATACTTTAATGATAATTAATAAAAATTAATTACCACTTAATGTTGTGATTCTATCATATGTATATACATATTTATATTTGTTGTAACTATTTAATAAAAAGTAGCTAAAAAATAAAATTTTTCTTTGTTGATCTAAGTAGGAATTGACTTAATTTTTTTTTTTCATATTACTTGTTAAAATCGCCGTTTTTTTCACAATGGGCCAAATTCTTGAAGGTCACGTGATGAATATAATCACGGGTTTTCCATTGAAATCAAACCTGACACTAGACTTGTGCTTGATGATCTACTTGTAAGATTTAGATCAAATTGCACAAATTTAGTTATTTTACTAAGACGATTAAGATTCTTCAAAATGTTTTTCAAAATTTAAAAAAAATGCTTTTATTACACATGTACTTCTAAATCAAGCTCGTTTTATTTACAGTGTGTATTAAAATATATACTTTTTAAGAGGACTTGGCACCTTTTGATATTTTTTTTAATTAAGTATTTAAAAGTTATACTTTAGCATTTCATATAACGTTTCGATTCAAGAAAGTGATACGAGATGAAATTTTGCACATATTATTCATACAATTTTAAAAATTTAAAGTTTTAAGAAAATGGAAATTTTTTAAAATACTACTCTTTTTGTATTTATTAATTTTTTGAGATGAAACTTTTTTGTAATATTCCTAAGAATATTTTAAACAACTTTAGGGATCAATATTACAATAACTTAATTAGTTTTGAAGGGAAAAAAAATAAAATGTTGATACGTATGCTAAAGTTCGACAAAAAAGCCAAAATATTCTACATTTTAATTTTTTTTTAAAGTATTAAGTTATCCGCAAAATAATAATAATAATTATCGATCCTTAATTTTGTTACACGTATTATATATAACACACAGAAAAAAATGGAAAGGATTAGTAAATAAATGTGGAAGGAGAAGTATTTTGAATGCGAAAAAACACACTTTTAAGTTAATAATTCTAAAAAAATAAGTATTATAAGGTTAAATAAACATAAAATACCATTTTAAAATATTTTCTACGTGTTGTTCATAAGAATAATGGCATTTTCATATTATTTCAACCTATATATTTAATAAAGGACACCTTTTCAGAGAGTATTAATTTCAAAAACTCAAGGAAATGTTAAAAAAAATTTTTTTTTTCTGTCTTATCAGAAATTTTAAAGATTTTTCTTCACATAATTCTGATATATTATATTTTTATGGAAAACATATGATGAATAAGAACTGAAATTATAAAATTATTAATACAAAATCCCTTAAGGTATCCGACTACGTTCGGAACCGTGATTTTGCAAAAGCGTATAAATGGATAGTATTTATGATATTTAGTGTCACTTAGATTTGAAAATGTATATAAAATTGTTTTAAGAATAGTATTACAGTAAAAAATTATTTAAGTACAATATTGTGACAAAAAATGAACTTAGAATGAACAATTTTCAAAATATTCTTCTTTTGTGAAAAACGCTTCTATATTAATAATATTTTGCCTATACATAGCTCAGATCTCTGTACACTGTACAGAGGCTCAACTAGAATTTTTGAAATATAAAACTTAGAAGTGGGTTTATCCATGTTTTACGACAACAGAGGGGAGAAATTTTAAGAAAAAAATGCCGATAATTATTTCAAATGGTTGTAACTCTGAAAATAATGTAAAATTTTCAAAAATCATAGTTGAGCCTCTGAAAAGAGGTCTCTGAGCTATATATACAGGTAAAATATTATTATAGAAGCATTTTTCACAAAAGGAGAACATTTTGAATAAAAGTTATTCTAAGTTAATTTTTTGCCGAAATATTGTATTTAAATAATTGTTTTTTGTCAAAATGTCCTTAAAACAATTTTATACATGTATTCTAATCTAAGTGACACTAAATATGAAAATTATCCATTTATGCGTCTTTTTAAAATTTCGGTTCCGAACGTAGTTGGACACCTTAATTAAAAGTTTTACAAATACATATTTTAAAAGAAATAAATATTACACTAATGCAAAAATATATTGCTTTTTGAAAAAATATATTGCTTTTTTTTAAACATCTTTTTTTTAGTTATTATACTTATATTAGTTATATATTTTTTAGATATTATTTAGTTAGTACTTGTATTTACTTATTATTCACTTTTTAAAACAACCTTTTTTTTTTTTCAAAAAGCTTTTTTGCTTTTATTTTTCAATCTAAAAGGGTGTGTGGTCAAATTTCCTAATTTGTATGTTTACATTTTTCAATTGAAGTTTTTTCCAACTTCTTGACTTTCAGGCATACAAAAGTGATATATCAATCGAAAGATAATAATGCAAGCAATGTAATTAAGTAATAATACGAAAATCGTTATTTAGGTCATTTTAAGGGTGCCAAGCTATCTTAAAGGAATTTGCGAAAAGCAAAAGCTGGTAACAGAGAACCACATGAACAGATTGGCTGGAAACACGTGTTTGTAGTTATCATGTGACTATGACGTGCCATGAATTCAGCCCATTGTTGGATTTACTGTTATAATCCATGATATAGTTTTTTTACTCTGATTGTTAAATTAAGAAGAAAACAATTAATATGTTTACCATCTCCGTACAGGTTAATATATCATTTTACTTTATTTAGGAACTTAATCTTATAGATAAAAAAATTGTTAATGAGAGAAACATGACAGGATTAAATAATACAAATACTCATGCATTCGTCTGTTTTTTTTCTTTTAGGCTTACAAATATGCAAACAAGAACTGAAAGACTGCGAAGGCGATGCTTGTGTCAAGTAAGATATAACCGATTAGATAAAAAGTTTAATATTCTTGCGTGATCTGATTCTTAAGGCTGTTTTCGGCTAATGTTAAAGAATAGGACCCAAATTCGAAATTTTTTTCAGATATAAAAATGTTCAAACATTAATATTATATTCCGGCTTCACTATCCCGTAGAGAATCACTTACTTTATCATACTACTCATTTTTATCCTAGTTGACTTATTTTTTTTTTTATAAAAAATATTTTTCCCGGTTTTTTTTTATACCGTAATGCAAAAGGGCTACCCCCTTTACATGTTAAAAAAAAAAACTTTTTTATGAAATATTTTAAATTTTAAAACACTGTATTAAAAAACAAATGCATGAGTTACAATGTCAAAAATTTTTTAAAAAAAATTCATATTTTTCGCCCAAAAATGTGTTACGCTCTTGTTTATATGGCGAAAACAGCCTTAAACTAAGATGAAATCCTTCATGCATAATTTGTTATATTCATTGTATCATTTGAATAACAATTCTTAAACTAACTCATATCTCATAAAATTTTACATAAAAATTTACTTATATAATTAAGTTTGTTCAAAATATTTATCTAACGACAATAGTTTTAAAGAAAGAAACATTTTGAAGTGGATAGAAAATTTATGCTCAGATAAAGCAAACATTCATTTTATTTATTTTTTCTTTATCAATTTATTAGTCTTTTGTAGTTTTTATTTAGCCATTAATTAGCAACGCAAATTGTGAAAAAATAGTTTAGTTAATGATAATATAAAGTAACAAAATTTTAATGAGCCATATTAATAGATTTTAAACTTTGGTAGTATTGTGAAGATGATGCTTCCTAATTATGGAAAACCTGAATGTATACCATGTTTTTTTTGCATGTCACTGTTTTTGGCCTTAATAGTCCCTCTATGACCGATAAGAACTCATCTTTGTTTTAAATGAAAAAATCAGAAATTTTTTTAACAAGGAGCTATTTGCTGAAACTAAGATGGGGTGAACCTTGAATAATATTCTCATATTTTCTTTTTTGAATTCAATTTTAACCAGAGATTTTTCGTCATGATTTAACTTTGCTTCTGACATCTTGCAAATCAGAAACCTCTATTTGTGATTGAAAAAAAATTTTCAGAAAAAAAGATGCACCTTGAAAAGATTAAATTCAGTGTTAAAAAAGGGTTTTTATTTTCATGCCATCATAATTTTTAAATTGCTTCTTTTTTTGTTCCTCGCATAGTTTCTTGGAGATCATATGCATATTTAATGTTATCATACAATTATCACTGTAGTTATTTATCATTATATGTACTCATTCGCTTGCTCTTTGCGATCAAATTATAATTTTCATTGAAGCATTTCAAAAAAGTATTGTTTTAATAGTTAGTTTTTTAGCAACCTAGTTTATTATTTGTTTCATTCAATACTGTAGTTGGTTCTGGACTATTTCAACGAGGACTTGTTTTATCTGTTCTAGATAGATTTTGATTTTAGTTCTACTATAATTTTTTTTTGTATTGAAATTTCATCTAATATTATATTAGATGTATTAAGAGATGTTTGAAATTGCATCCATACCTCATGTAATACTAATTCAATTTTTTTCCAGCCGAAGGCTTCCTAATATTTCTTATTTATGATAGTATTTAGTGAATCACAGTTGATCATCATTAGTTATTTTCTTTCGGTTTATCTATTGCAGGTTATTTCACCCAAAGCAGAAACTTATCACTGCTCTATCACTTTTCTTTTATAGTTTTTATTTATATTTGCATTCATTCATATTCATTCATTTACTTTTTAAGCACATGCAAATTTTCTCTCTTACATTAAAATATTTGTTTTTGTTATTTTGCAATTGGCTTAAATTATTTATAATGTGAACATTCATCAGAAAAAAAATATTTTTTTAATTTTTGGTTATACTACTTCATACAGGGTTTTTTTACCCTTTCTAAAAATATTATAGATGAATTTTATGTTTTTAAAACTTAACCCATGCGAAGAAATGACATTTCATTTCAGCTAGTGATAATATAAAGTGACAAAATTTTAATGAACCATATTAATAGATTTTAAAAGCTTAAATTTTCTCTGAATGATTATAATAGGAACAAAAAAAAAAAAAAAGGAGGCAACACATCAATACATTATTTTGTTCACTCTTATTCGTTTCACTTCATTTATTATTGTTTTATTCTGTATTACAGATTTTACTTCTTCAAGAAAACCCTTATTAGGTTTTATATGACAAGGCTAAGAGATAAGAAAACTTTTTCTTGCCGTTAAACACATAATAGTTTTCTTTTATACAGCTACAGGAGAAATAGGAGCTAAAAAAGAGTTTTCATATATGTAATGTCTGGTTTTCATGCATTTAAACTAGCCAGTAATCAGCTGTTTCTCTGGGTATTTCGTAGGTTGAATGTCTATACATTGTTTTTGCTATCTAAATCCAAGCATTAAGCTTGTGACGGATCCATTCACGTACTTTCCTCTAACCCTCTTGGGAAATCTTTGGGCTATCAATTCGCGTTATTCACAACCAACTCTTCTGAAGAAGAAATCGTGATATACAAATTCAGTTTACTAAATATAGTCGAAGTTTTCTAGCTAGAGGAGAGTAGGAGTGGATGTAAACCAGAAATCAGGTGAGATTGTTAAAGACAGGTATCCTTATTAAATTATTGAGAATAAATACTTATTAGGGGAAAGATTTAAAAGTGACGATTGATCACTGTAGTTAAATTAATATTAGATTAAATAGGATAACAGATTAGATCCTATATAAAGTAAGAATCGATTTTGATAGTCCCCTAATCATTCGTGTATTTCGTCGTTGTTCCACTTTCACGGTTAGCACCGTGACATTCTATTACTGTTATGAATTGAATTTGTGTCGTTACATTGGGAGATCAATAAATAGATTAATTGGATTATATGGATAGTGTTTCTTCCCTACCTTTTACATATTTAGGTGCCCAAGAAAGAGGTTAAGACTTCTCACAATTTTTCTAATGTATTGAAAAAATTTTTATATAGAACTCGCCTCTTGATTTAAAAAAAGACAGAATTTAAGCAAAAGTATAGTATTTATCTTTTCCGGCTCCACAACCTCTCTCCCTTAGAAGTCGATTTCAATGAAACAGTCTTTAAGCAAATCTCTACTCAACAAAAGAAAGACGCTTGCCAAATTCAAGTCTGTGGGTCTAATAGTTCAAGTATGAGATTTTTTTTTATGTCTAGCCCAGGGCCATCTCCCTCAATTCCCCCTTGGTAGTCGATTCTCACAAAACCCGTTCTTAGCGGATCTCTACTCAACAAAAGAAACATGCTTGCCAAATTTTGTGATGAGTGTGGGAATCCCCTTTCTTCTACTATAAATAAAGAATTAAATACACATATAGAATTAAACCAAAAGAAAAATACTGAAAGTTCAAGCACTCATGAAAAGATAAACTAAAAGAGCTAAACATTCTTTTTTATTTAATGAACTTATAAAATTATCGATTTGTCTCAGTTAGTCTGAACCATCTTGATCTGTTTATTGCTATAGTTTTCCATCTACTTAGGCCGATGTTTCGCAAACATTTTTTTTAATATTGTCTAGCCATCTTGTATGAGGTATGCCTTTTCTTCTCTTGCCTTCTGGTTTCAAAAAAGTCATTTGCTTAATTGGGTTGTTGTTATCATTCCTGAATACGAGTCCAAGTCATCTTAGTTGTTGCCTTGTCTTTCCCGAAGGAAAGGAAGGAAAGTTGTCAGAGCCTGAGACAGGTAGAACTTCTAGATGTACGCCTGTCGTTGGCCGTAGCTTTGAGCACCATTCAAGTGACAGTACGATTTAGCTTGGTTCCACCCAAATTTAGAGAGAAAACACCTTGGGGGTCACGGACCAGACCATATTTTCCATCAAGTTCAGTCAAATCCACGTCACAGTTACTACAAAAGGAAATGTAGTGTATCTTTTGCTCTAAATATAAATATTAAACTTAAAACTCTCTCTCTCTCTCTTATCCAGTTACCTACAGTCTCTCTTCCCAACTGCGTCTAAGGCAGCTTCATATATAAAATTAGAAGAGATACGACTTCTTATCACTTCTTAATGTATATATAAATAATTTCAGAAAAATAATGTAATCTCATTAGAAGAACAAAAATACATCGAACAGAAAATATCATACTAAATGAAACCTCAAAAATTAGAGGGAAACATATAATTTGTGTCTCATTATTACAAAACAATATAACAGCGAAAAAAGACTTATATAGAGTATGATTCGCATTTCTTTTTTTTCAGTAATCGATTCTGAACATAAATAAAACTTGTAAATGGAAATATATTTAACTATCAAATTTATATTAATATGTTAATTCTAAACTGAAATCTTAATTAAAAAAGTATATTACTAAATTGTTTTCAATATTACTTTTGTATAATAAATTAAATGGCAAAAATAGAGAAAATTTTAAAGCGGGAAAAAAATTGTTTTTAATTTTGCAGATAATATAAAGTGCTTCATGCAAAATCATTTAAATGGTTGATCCCCAGTTGCATCATTTTAAGATAATCTAAAAATTCTTTAGTTATATTAAAAAATTGGGTCTTAGAATAATGGGAAATTTGAGTTAGAGATGGAAAAAATTATATTTTCGAAAAAAAAAAGTATCTGAAATTAAATGAGATTTACAAAGCAAATCATGTAATACTATTCAAATTAAATATTTCAATTCTGAATTAAATATATCATTGAGTAAAACTACATTATTATTAACATCCAAGACAAATGTTATAAATTATTTTTATTACAACGTATACGATGCTTATAAAAGATTCCAAAAGAAAATCTAAACTAATTTTCTTAACTTTCAAAAATATTATAAGGACACCAAATCACTTTTTGCACACTTCTAAATTAAAGTAGTTTTAATTAAAACTCGAGCAATGGGTGGCTAGCAATTTGAAATAAAAGAGATAAATAATTTCGAAGATCACCGATCAAAAACGAACTTTATTCTAACATTTATTCTAAACAAAACAAAAATGAAGAACACCGGGTTTCCATTCAAAAATACTAAATA
>BMAV01007491.1:0-20629 GCA_019973955.1 Trichonephila inaurata madagascariensis
CGGAAAAGGGGGTAAGTTGGCTTTCCACCAAATAAATGGTTTTTCAAGAAGGTTTATTTTTAAAAAGAGTTTTGAAACGTGACCAGATTTAGATTCCCGGTCAAATTTCGAGTGAAATGAGTCGATTTTGGGGAAGTTTCTAGGTAAAAAAAAAATAGTGTACGGCATGTCACCCGAAACAGGTTATTGAAAAGGGACGAATTTCAAAGAAACAGTGGGCATAACTTTTTAACTAACTGGAATTTCGACAAGCGCCATACACATTAGAGATCCGCGTTGAATTTGTGCAAGAAAACCAAGTTTGCTGAAAATTGGTTGGTTTTCTAAAAAACGGGGGGTAAGTTTGCTTCAGCCAATAAGTCGGTTTTTTCAAGAAGGTGTTTCATTTTTTAAAAAAAGTTAGGAATTTCGAAACGTAGACCAGATTTAGATTCCTGGTCAAATTTCGAGTGAAATGAGTCACTTTGTGGTAAGTTTCTAGGGTAAAAAAATAGTGGTGGGCATGTCACAGAAACACACTATTGAAAGAGGGGACAAATTTCAAAAAAACAGTTGGACATAACTTTGAACTAATTGGAATTCGGACAAGCGCCATACATATTCGTAATCAGTGTTGAATTCTGTGCAAGAAAAATAAGTTTGGTGAGAATTGACCGGTTTTTTAAAATCGGTCGGTAAGTTTTCTTTCCAGCCAAATAAGTCGGTTTTTTCAAGTAGTTTCATTTTTTAAAAGGTTAAAGGAATTTCTCGAAACGTAGACCAGATTTAGATTCCTGGTCTTATTTCGAGTGAAATGGGTCACTTTGGTAAGTTTCTAGGAAAAAGTAGTGGTGGGCAATTCACTGAAACTGACTATTGAAAGAGGGGACGAATTTAAAAAAAAAACAGTTGGGCATAACTTTTGAACTAATTGGAATTTCATCAAACGCCATACATATTCGTGATCCGCGTTGAAATCTGTGCAAGAAAAAGAAAAACTAAGTTTGGTGAGCATTGACCGATTTTTTAAAATCGGTCGGTAAGTTGGCTTTCCAGCGAAATAAGTCAGTTTTTTAAAGAAGGTGTTTCATTTTTTTAAAAAAGCTAAAAGAATTTCTCGAAACTTAGATAAGATTTAGATTCCTGGTCAAATTTCGTGTGAAATGGGTCACTTTGGTAAGTTTCTAGGGTAAAAAAGAAATTGTGGTGGGCAATTCACTGATACAGACTATTGAAAGAGGGGACGAATTTTAAAGAAACAGTGGGGCATAACTTTTGAACTAACTGGAATTTCAACAAGCGCCATACATATTAGAGAGCCGCGTTGAATTCTGCAGCAAGAAAACTAAATTTGGAGAGAATTGGCCGTTTTAAAAATCGAAATGGTAAGTTGGCTTTCCAGCCAAAATGTCGGTTTTTTCAAGAAGTTGTTTCATTTTTTAAAAAAAGTTAAAGGAATTTCTCGAAACGTAGTCCAGATTTAGATTCCTGGTAAAATTTCGAGTGAAATGGGTCACTTTGTGGTAAGTCTAGGGTAAAAAAAATAGTGGTGGGCATGTCACAGAAACACACTATTGAAAGAGGGGCAAATTTCAAAAAAACAGTTGGGCATAACTTTTGAACTAACTGGAATTTCGACAAGCGCCATACATATTAGAGATCCGCGTTGAATTCTGTGCAAGAAAAACTAAGTTTGGTGAGAATTGGCTGGTTTTTAAAATCGGTCGGTAAGTTGGCTTTCCAGCCAAATAAATGGGTTTTTTCAAGAAGGTGTTTCATTTTTTAAAAAAAGTTAAAGGAATTTCTCGAAACGTAGACCAGATTTAGATTCCTGGTCAAATTTCGAGTGAAATGAGTCCATTTGGGTAAGTTTCTAGGGTAAAAAAAAATAGTGGTGGGCATGTCACTGAAACAGGTTATTGAAAAAGGGGACGAATTTCAAAGAAACAGTGGGGCATAACTTTTGAACTAACTGGAATTTCGACAAGCGCCATACATATTAGAGATCCGCGTTGAATCTGTGCAAGAAAAAAAAGTTTGCTGAGAATTGTGGTTTTTTAAAAATCGGTCGGTAAGTTGGCTTTCCAGCCAAATAAGTCGGTTTTTTCAAGAAAGTGTTTCATTTTTTAAAAGTTGTAAAAGGGAATTTCGGAAACGTAGACCAGATTTGATTCCTGGTCAAATTTCGAGTGAAATGGTCCTTTGGTAAGTTCTAGGGTAAAAAAATTTGTGGTGGGCATGTCACATAAACACACTATTGAAAGGGGACAATTTAAAAACAGTTGGCATAATTTTGAACTAATTGAATTTCAAAACGCCATACATATTCGTGATCCGCGTTGAATTATGTGCAAGAAAACAAAAACTAAGTTTGGTGAGAATTGACCGGTTTTTAAAATCGGTTGGTAAGTTGGCTTTCCAGCCAAAAAAGTCGGTTTTTTCAAGAAGGTGTTTCATTTTTTTAAAAAGGCTAAAGGAATTTCTCGAAACGTAGACCAGATTTAGATTCCTGGTCAAATTTCGTGTGAAATGGGTCACTTTGGTAAGTTTCTAGGGTAAAGAAAAAATTGTGGTGGGCAATTCACTGAAACAGACTATTGGAAGAGGGGACGAATTTTAAAGAAACAGTGGGGCATAACTTTTGAACTAACTGGAATTTCAACAAGCGCCATACATATTAGAGATCCGCGTTGAATTCTGTGCAAGAAAAACTAAATTTGGTGAGAATTGGCTGGTTTTAAATCGAGTCGCAGTTACTTTCCAGCCAAAAAAAGCTTTGTTTTTCAAGAAGGTAAGTTTCATTTTTTTAAAAAAGCTAGCGAAGCTGAAAAACTCAGACCAGATTTAGATTCCTGTTCAAATTCTTCGTGTAAAATGGATCACTTTGGTAAGTTTCTGCAAAAATAGTGGTGGGCAAGTCACTGAAACTGACTATTGAAAGAGGGGACGAATTTCAAAAAAAAAAAAAAAAACATTTGGAAATAACTTTGAAATAATTGAATTTCTGACAAACGCCATACATATTCGTAATCAGCGTTGAATTCAAGAAAACTAGTTGGTGAGAAATGGGGCCTTTAAAATCGGTTTGCAAGTTGGCTTTCAAGCCGTACGTTTTTTCCAAGAGCGGTGTTTCATTTTTTAAAAAGTTAGCGAATTTCGAAACGTAGACCAGATTTAGATTCCTGGTCATATTTCGAGTGAAATGGGTCACTTTGGTAAGTTTCTAGAAAAAAAAAAATAGTGTAGGCAATTAATTGAAACTGATCTATTGAAAGAGGGACGAATTTAAAAAAAAAAAAGGCGTTAACTTTTGAACAAATTGAATTTCATCAAACGCCATACATATCGCATCCGCGTTGAAATCTGGAAAAGAAAAAGAAAAAAATTAAGTTTGGGAGCATTGACCGATTTTTTAAAATCGGTCGGTAAGTTGGCTTTCCAGCGAAATAAGTCAGTTTTTTAAAGAAGGTGTTTCTATTTTAAAAGTTAAAGTAATTTCAAACTCACCAGATTTAGATTCCTGGTCAAATTTCGTGTGAAATGGGTCACTTTGGTAAGTTTCTAGGGTAAAAAAGAAATTGTGGTGGGCAATTCACTAATACAGACTATTGAAAGAGGGGACGAATTTTAAAGAAACAGTGGGCATAACTTTGAACTAACTGAATTTCGACAAGCGCCATGGGCTAAGACATTAGAGATCCAAGTGTTGAATTATGTGTGAAAAAAAACTAAGTTTGCTGAAAATTGGTTGGTTTTCTAAAATCGGTAAGTTGGCTTTCCAGCCAATTAAGTCGGTAGGTATTTTCAAGGCTGTGTTTCATTTTTTAAAAAGTTAAAGGAATTTCTCGAAACGTAGACCAGATTTAGATTCCTGGTCAAATTTCGAGTGAAATGAGTCACTTTGTGGTAAGTTTCTAGGGTAAAAAAAATAGTGGTGGGCATGTCACAGAAACACACTATTGAAAGAGGGGACAAATTTAAAAAACAGTTGACATAATCCTTTGAACTAATTGAATTCGGACAAGCGCCATACATATTCGTAATCAGTGTTGAATTCTAAAAAGAAAAATAAGTTTCAGGAGAATTATCGGTTTTTTAAAATCGGTCGGTAAGTTTTTCCAGCCAAATAAGTCGGTTTTTTCAAGTAGTTTCATTTTTTAAAAGTTAGGTGCTGAATTTCGAAACGGTGACCAGGTTTAGATTCCTGGTCTTATTTCGAGTGAAATGGGTCACTTTGGTAAGTCGAAAAAAAGTAGTGGTGGGCACCACTGAAACTGACTATTGAAAGCAGGGACGAATTTAAAAAAAACAGTTGGGCATAACTTTTGAACTAATTGGAATTTCATCAAACGCCATACATATTCGTAATCCGCGTTGAATTCTAAGCAAGAAAAAAGAAAAAATTAAGTTTAGGAGCATTGACCGAGCTTTTTAAAATCGGTTTGGCTTTCCAGCAAAATAAGTCAGTTTTTTAAAGAAGGTAAGTTTCATTTTTTAAAAGCTAAAAGGAATTTCGAAACTTAGTTAATATTTAGATTCCCGGTCAAATTTCGTGTGTAATGGGTCACTTTGGTGTTTTCTTTCTAGGTAAAAAAAAAATTGTGGTGGGCAATTCACTGAAACAGACTATTGAAAGAGGGGACGAATTTTAAAGAAACAGTGGGGCATAACTTTTGAACTAACTGAATTTCAGCAAAGCGCCACATTATTGAGATGCGTTGAATTCTGTGCAAGAAAAACTAAGTTTGGTGAGAATTGGCTGATTTTTTAAAATCGGTCGGTAAGTTGGCTTTCTAGCCAAATAAGTGGGTTTTTTCAAGAAGGTGTTTCATTTTTTAAAAAAAGTTAAAGGAATTTCACGAAACGTAGACCAGTTTTAGATTCCTGGTGAAATTTCGTCTGAAATGGGTCACTTTCGTAAGTTTCTAGGGTAAAAAAAAATAGTGGCGGGCATGTCACTGTTTCAGACTATTGAAGGAGGGGACGAATTTCAAAAGAAACAGTTAAGCAAAACTTTGAACTAAATCGGAATTTAACAAGCGCCATACATATTAGAGATATGCGTTGAATTCTGTGCAAGAAAAACTGGGTTTGCGAGAATTGGCCGGTTTTTAAAAATCTGTGTCGGTAAGTTGGCTTCCAGCCAAAAAAAGTCGGTTTTTCTCAAGAAGGTGTTTCATTTTTAAAACAGTTAGCTGAATTTCGAAACGTAGACCAGATTTAGATTCCTGGTCAAATCGAGTGAAATGGGTCAATGGTAAGTTTCTAGGTATTAAAAATAGTGGTGGGTATGTCCCCGAAAACAGACTATTGAAAAGAGGGGACGAATTTCAAAGAAACAGTTGGACATAACTTGAACCAATTGGAATTTTGACAAGCGCCATACATATCTGTAATCAGCGTTTAATTTGTGCAAGAAAAAACTGTTTGGTGAGAATTAACCGGTTTTTTAAAATTGGTCGGTAAGTTGGCTTTCCAGCCAAAGTAGGTCGGTTTTTCAAGAAGGTGTTTCATTTTTAAAAAGTTAGAAGGAATTCTTCGAAACGTGACCAGATTTAGATTCCTGGTCAAATCTCTGAGTGAAATGCGTCACTTTGTTAAGTTTCTAGGCAAAGTAGTGGTCGGCAATTCACTGAAACTGACTACTATTGAAAGAGGGGACGAATTTCAAACAAAAAGTTGGGCATAACTTTTGAACTACCTTATAATTTTAACAAACGCCATACATGGTTTGGGGACATTCAGCGTTGGAATTTCTGTGTAAGAAAAAACTAAGTTTGGTGAGAATTGACCGGTTTTAAAATCGCGGTAAATTGGCTTTCAAGCCAAATAGGTCGGTTTTTTCAAGAGGGTGTTTCATTTTTTAAAAGAAGAAATTTTCGAAACGACCAGATTTAGGTTCCTGGTCAAATTCTCCCTGAGTAAAATGGGTCACTTTGTGTTTCTAGGGTGAAAAAGAAATAGTGGTGGGCATGTCACTGAAACAGCACTATTGAAAGAGGGACGAATTTCAAAGAAACAGTGGGGTATAACTTTGAACTAACAAATTGGACAAGCGCCATACATAGGAGATATGCGTTGACTGTGTAAGAAAAACTAAGTTTGGTGAGAATTGGCCGGTTTTTAAAATCTTTTTCGGTAAGTTGGCTTTCCAGCCAAATAAGTCGGCTTTTTCAAGAAGGTGTTTCATTTTTAAACAGTTAGCGAATTTTCGAAACGTGGACCAGATTTAGATTACTGGTCACCCCGAGTGAAATGGGTCACTTTGGTAAGTTTAAAGGGAAAAAAAATAGTGGTGGGCAATTCACTGAAACTGACTATTGAAAGAAGGGACGAATTTCAAAAAAAAAAAAAACAGTTGAGCATAACATTTGAACTAATTGAATTTCAACAAACGCCACAGTTATTATTCGTAATCAGCGCTGAATTCTGCGCAACAAAAGAAAAACTAAGTTTGGTGAGAATTGACCGGTTTTAAAATGGAAAGTTATAAGTTGGCTTTCCAGCCAAAATTCGGTTTTTTTCAAGAAAGGTGTTTCATTTTTTTAAAAGCAGCGAATTGAAAAATAGACCAGGTTTAGATTCTGGTCAAATTTCGTGTGAATGGGTCACTTTGGTAAGTTTCTAGGTAAAAATTTTGGTGGGCAATTCACTGATACAGACTATTGAAAGAGAGGACGAAGTAAAGAAACAATGGGGCATAACTTTTTGAACTAACTGAATTTCAACAAGCGCCATACATATTCGTAATCAGCGTTGAATCTCTATGTAAGAAAAACTAAGTTTGGTGAGAAATGACCGGTCTTTAAAATCGACGGTGTTGGCTTTCAAGCCAAATAGGTCGGTTTCTTTTTCAAGAAGGTGTTTTATTTTTAAAAGTTAAAGGAATTTTGGAACGTAGACCAGATTTAGATTCCTGGTCACCCTCGAGTGAAACGGGTCACTTTGGTAAGTTTCTAGGGTATTAAAAAATAGTGGTGGGCATGTCACTGAAACAGGTTATTGAAAAAGGGGACGAATTTCAAAGAAACAGTGGGACATAACTTTTGAACTAACTGGAATTTCGACAAGCGCCATACATATTAGAGATATGCGTTGAATTCTGTGCAAGAAAAACTAAGTTTGGTGAGAATTAACCGGTTTTTTAAAATTGGTCGGTAAGTTGGATTTCCAGCCAAATAGGTCGGTTTTTTCAAGAAGGTGTTTCATTTTTTAAAAAAAGTTAAAGGAATTTCAAACGTAGACCAGATTTAGATTCCTGGTCAAATTTCGAGTGAAATGGGTCACTTTGTTAAGGGGATGGTGGACTTTGAAATTGGCGAAAATCGTCTAAAATATGGAAAAAAAATTTTTTATGAATTATGATTTTCGTGAGTTCACTGAACCATATGCAAGAAAACCGTATGTGCTCGGCAATTTTATTAAAAGTTATAAGCATTTAAAAAAAATTTAAATGGACCCAAAAATGTAAACAAAAGCATGTGCTTAGAAGTTGTCATAATTTTGAGGTTTTTTTTTAATATTAGAATTAATATTGTGTTTTAACAATCCGCCATTTTACCTGCAACCTTTAACTGTTTTATCGCTTTTTACTTACTTCCACTTGTTTACAAAAAAAAGTCGAAAGTATTGCCTGTTTTTAAACAAAATATCTTTGATTGCTTATCTGTTTCTTAGTAATATTTATCTCTACGGAATCACATTTTGTATCTAAAACCGCAAAAGAGCTTCAAAAACATCTACAATTGTCCTGTATTTGTTTACAATGGCTGCTACAGTAGGCGCTTATCGAAAACCTAAAGGTAGCTATCAAAAGAAGGAGCTTGTGTGCATCCAGTACAAAGAGGCGGGGGAAAAATCACATGCAAAGTGATTTTGATAGTAATTTTGTGTGCTAAAACTCTGGATATTCTGCTTTCTGAAAAATTCAATTATTATGCATACTGAAAACTCTATTAGTGATGAATATTCAGATGCTGGTGAAAATGAAACAATATTTGAATGTGCAAGTGCTGGTGAGTACCCTCAGATAAGCTTCCTTTCACGTCAACATCAACTTTTTGTCCTAGTGAGAAAAGTACATATGGATGAATAATGATATGTGGTCTTCTTTTAAGTAAAATATAAAAATGCGATGAATGTGATATGTGCTCATTGATGCTGAGAGTGTAATGGTGCTTATGGTTTTTCTTCCGTAAAATAGAACTAAAATGTAAAAGGCCGTAAAAAATTATTTAATTCTGTTTTCTCTAGCCTACGAGATGATGATAGCAAATGTTTTCGATGCGCAAATAAAAAGCTCGTTGAAGCTTAAAATTGGGAAAGGTCATGCAGCATTAGAACTTTTTCTCTATGGCTATTGGCATTCATGCATGGATAAGAAAACATTCTCAAAATGTTTACTTAAATTATATGAAGAAAAGTGTAGTTTTAAAGAAGACATTCTTGAAATTTCTGAGTGGGTCCGGAAAACACCATGAAGATTTGCTCTGGCATTGTTAATGGTGTTATAGATATCACCGTTTACATGGAACATGGCAGAAACGTAGACATTCATCATTGTGTACGGGATAGGAATCGTTATCTATATTTTGACTGGGCTCATTATCGATTACGAAATCCTTTTCCAAATATTGCCCAGAATGTACCGCCACCGCAAAAAGGGGATCTTGAGTAGTAATAGCGCTGAGTACTCCATATGGTACAAATCACACCAAGAAGAATGCAGCGGAAATTATGTAGGATCTTCTAAATGCCATGGAAATTAAAGCTGCAGAAATTATATGGAAAAGATCCATTAAAAATTGTGGTATGTGATACGTGAGCATCTTGTCAGATGGTGATGCCAAGACCCATCAACATTTATCATCATTAAATGTGTATGGTGACTGCATAAAAATTGTGAAAGAAGAATGCATTAACCACGGTGCGTGCTGCTTGGCACAGGACTCCGTGGTCAGGCCCTCAGAGTGGCGGAGTAAATACCATTGGTGGGGCGGAAAGAGGCAACCTCAAAGAAAATACCATTGTGAAACTGGACTAACTTTTACAGAAAAGCTATAAAAAGACAATGCACCGATGTAAGAAAATGAAAGGTGCAATTTTAGCTTCATTGTTTCATTGTTCATCAACAGATAAAACCCGCATAGTAAATGCCCTACTGGTTCGACATCATGGTGCTTTTACCAGAGGGCATTGGCTAAAAATGAGAACCCCGCGCCCCATTCACTGATGAAAACTAAGCTCTCGGATCGGAAGTCCTGAAAAAATACTCCAGTATATCAAAAGTCTGGTAAACGATGAGCTTAGAAAGATGCAGTGCGGGGAAAAACTCAGAATGCCAACGAAAGCATCCACAGTGTCATTTGGAAAAATCCGCCCAAAAGAAACTTTTTGTTTCTAAAAAGCGACTTGAAATGTGTGTTATATCTGCCATAGGATATAATTTTGCTACTTCAATATTAGCCATTGGAGCACAAAGAGTTAAGTGCTGTATCTGTGGACATTTCCCATAAACGTGATAAACGACGCTTAGCTCAGAGTGAAAAAAAGAATTCTAGTGATTGGAAAAAGAAAAGAATAAGTAATAAATTGGCCAAATCATCCAAAAATTACAAGGAACATTAAAAGAAGGTGAAACATATGGTTCTTGGCAAATTTTAAATGTTTTTTAAGTAAATTAATATTTATTTGTACTATCACTGAAAACATTTTACCGAAAAAACTGTATCATAGTTCCTCATATTTTTATTCTTTTATTAATTTTTTCTCTTCAAATTATGCTTGTAAATAAATAACCTAGTATAAATATGTCTGTTATTAAATAAAATGGATGTTTAATATTATCAGAACAACAATTATAAAGGTAAGGGGAAAAAACTTTTTTAAAAATGACTTTTTCTCAAAACTTTTTTTTTTCAGATTTACGTGTTTTTAAAATGTTCCATGCGTCTCAATTTTGAGCAAATTGCTTTGAAATTTCTCGTGAAGAATACTGATAAGTACATAAATAAATCTGGTATCCATTTAAGGGGTAGGTTCAGAATTTGACCCAAAACTCATTTTTCATTTTTCCCTTTTTTATAAAATATGAATTTTTACGCCCCTAATGATGAAAAAATATCATTCTACGTGCAGTGTAAGTATTTTAATAATTTTGAAAATGTCACCCCCCGTCGGGAGTCCACCTGCCACGCCCACTCATATGTAAACAAACTTTTTTCTGCATTGTAAGCCCCCAATTTCACTATTTTTTTCATTATTATTTAAAATACATTGAACGGCAACATCTAGTAGAAGAAATGAAGTGAAGTAAAAAGCTTGTTTACATTTGAAACGTGCTGTTTGCGTCGAACTTTGAAAGTTTTAAGTAGTTTTTCTGCTAGCTACATTTACTAATATTTTTAAAATTTGTAATATATTTCCGGGAATTTTGCTTTTTAAACATTTTATTCAAAAACACCGCCATGTTTTAAAAGTGGAATTTTAAGAAAAGAACAGTTTGTTTGCACTCACAGTCGAAGGTAAGTGAATCAATCCATTAACAATTGAATGTTTCTGCTTCAGCCAAGAGGCTAAAATCCTGTATGGATTACAGCAATTTTCTTTTAAGAAAATGGAAATTTAAATGTAATTATAAATAATACTTTATTGTCTGAAGCTATAAAAAGATCTGTTGTATGTAAAGAATGCAAAAAATAATAGCATTTCAATTATTTTTTTAAAAAAAAGTTCAAGGTTTTGGGCCCCAGAATTTAGGAACTTGTGGATTCAGCCAACATTTCTAAATACTGATATATATGGTTTCATGTAATGGAAAAGAGTCTAAGTATTATGAAAATACCAGGCTTTCATATGTAATGAGATGTATTGGTAAAAGGTAAGTCTTCTGCTAAAGTTTTGTGTGGAGTTATGAATTTACCAACTCCATCGCAAAGATTTAATAAAAAAGAATCAGGGTTAGATACAGCTGTAGAGACTATGGCTACGGTGAGTATGCAAATTGGGTTTATCCCAGTGAACGGTACGCTATTTTGGCGATTTTTTTGGCACCATTTCTCGGGCGATACTTATTTTCTCCTTGTCAACTTAACCCTTTCTCTCCCGTTAAAAGATGGTAACCTGTGCGTTATCAGATCCTCTTTGGTGTAACTTCCGCAATGAATGATGTGATGTCATGATGATCTAATTTTTGTTTCATCCAATTATATTAAAAGTTGTAGGAGGTAAGTTTGAATTTCAACACTTTTTGTCGTTAATTTAACGGTTTTGCAGCTTGCTACATTTCAATCTGTTTTTCACCAGTGGAGTGGTTAAGTTCTGCATTCTCTTCAATCGTATTTATTTCAAAAATTTTAATTGTTCTAATTTTATAGTATTTAAATTTCTTAATTAGTATTTGTTTTTAATTTTATAGTATTTAAATTTTTGTAATTTCTATTTGGTTTTAATTTCTGGTTTTTAAAATTTTAAGTATAATGGCTTTTTCGTCTTTGTCTGGATCGGAACAAGACCGAGTGAATTTGAGATTTTTTTTTGAATTGGAAAAGAAAAGTAAGTTGGATGTTGTTAAATATTGTATGAGTGTAGGATTGATTGCTAGTAATTATACTTGTCCTAATTGTAATGAAAATATGAAATTGGTTGAAAGGAAAGATTTGGATGACGGATATACTTGGCAGCAAAGATGAAGAATTAAAAAGTAAGTGTTTATGCCTTTGTTGATTTTATGAAAGTGTTTTTTGTCTTTCTAAAATTTTTGTTGTTTTGTTGTATTTTCTTGTTTTGGGTGACTATTTTCGGAGCACGACTCCATAGAGTTCACGCTGAGTTTCTAGATCTAGCACGAAGATACATCGACCTACATACTTGGCGTGTGCTTCGCGGAGTCGCTTTTCGCCAATAGTCGCCAAAAACAAGATGGCGGACAAGGAGCGTACCGTTCACTGGGAATTAACCCAGGTATTGAAAAACTGGAATGTTGGCTATGTCGAGAAACGGATGGGGACTCTACTACGAGCTTTAAAACTAAAAATGAAACGCAAGAAATTAAGTGACAAAAAACATTGGATGATCACGGTAGACTTACAGACGCTAAAATTGATAAACTGCAGCGTTAATATGGATTGGCTATCAGAAACAATACCGATAATATTAATTCAATGAAGCGAGCCATTTGGGCTACATATTTTCATAAAGCATCTACAGATGCATATCCACAACATGGTCTGTGCCCAACAAACGAAGATGCATGGTGTGAATATAACCAAGCAATTACAACAGGCGAAGTATATAAACACCAGAACACTTTGCCATCAGAAGTGTACAATTGTATCAAAAATGTGTACGGGGTCAAATACCCTGCTCAAATTGTATCAAAAATGTGTCAACTCCTAACCTCCTTGCAAAATGCCTACATGGTAAGACACAAAACTGTAACAAAAGTGTAAATTGCATAGTATGGTCACAGATACCGAAAAACATTTTTGTGCAATTAAACACATTAAAAACTGGAATACTGGAAGCTATTGCCTCCCCACAATCAAGGTAATATCACTAAATGTCATGTTCTTTGCAACATTAGGTATATTTACAGGTTTTACACAGCTCGAGCAATCGAAGCAGCTGATCGGGAGAGACTACAAAAAGCAAATTATGACATTTTACAAAATTCTAAAGAAGCAAGAGTAGAAAAAAAAGGCATAAGAAATGTATATTAGAGGATACCTTAGCAGAAGAAAGAAAAACCCAAGCTGTGGAGCTGGTATATTTAAATTTCAAGTAAGTTTTTTTCTAAAATCCATTTTTCTCAAAACTAACTTTTACTATATAGGAACATTTTCTAAACTACTGCATTTAACACCTTATAACTTTTTCATAATTAATAATTACACTCTAATACATACTTAAGTCAAGGGATTTTTAAAACAAAATATTTGACTTGATTTTATATTTAAAAATAATGAAATTTCCCCCTGTTTTGTAAAAACACACATTAGTTCAAAAAATAATTTTTAAAAATAACTAGAAAATCCTATCTATAAAAGCTCTTATTAAAGTATGTATTATGGTTCAAAGAATATTCAGTAAAAAAATTGGAAATTTTTATTCAATAGAATGTTTATAAATGTTCCTTAAAAATACATATTTTTCACATTACTGAGATACAGATCCTGTTTCGTGAACCTACCCCCTTAAAATTTTGACTTCATTTAGATAGTTAAATTTCATTTTTAGTGTACAAAATCTGATATTTTACAGAAAAGTAAGTACAAATGAACAAAAACCTTTCTAAAAAATTAACCGGTGCATGAAATTGCTAAATAATACCCATTTATGTGTAACGTGTACTAATAAACATTAATAATGTTAGACGAAGTCAAAAAATAAAAAATTGGAACGCATGGAATGTTTTTAAAAAATTTAAAACTTATTAATTTTTTTTAATTTAAAAAAAAAGTTTTAATTGAAAAATTTTTTTAAAGATATATTTGATCTTGTTGTATTCCAGTGTATATGCTAATAAATTTTCATTACTCTTACTTAATAATTAAAAAAAAAGTTTTTAAAAGTCCACTGTCCCCTTAAGTTTCTAGGGTAAAAAAAATAGTGGTGGGCAATTCACTGAAACTGACTATTGAAAGAGGGGACGCATTTCAAACAAAAAAGTTGGCCATAACTTTTGAACTAATTATAATTTCAACAAACGCCATACATATTCGTATTCAGCGTTGAATTCTGTGTAAGAAAAACTAAGTTTGGTGAGAATTGACCGGTTTTTTAAAATCGGTCGGTAAATTGGCTTTCAAGCCAAATAGGTCGGTTTTTTCAAGAGGGTGTTTCATTTTTTTAAAAAAGTTAAAAAATTTCTCGAAACGTAGACCAGATTTAGGTTCCTGGTCAAATTTCGAGTGAAATGGGTCACTTTGGTAAGTTTCTAGGGTAAAAAAAGAAATAGTGGTGGGCATGTCACTGAAACAGACTATTGAAAGAGTGGACGAATTTCAAAGAAACAGTGGGGCATAACTTTTGAACTAACTGGAATTTCGACAAGCGCCATACATATTAGAGATATGCGTTGAATTCTGTGTAAGAAAAACTAAGTTTGGTGAGAATTGGCCGGTTTTTTAAAATCTTTCGGTAAGTTGGCTTACCAGCCAAATAAGTCGGCTTTTCAAGAAGGTGTTTCATTTTTTTAAAACAGTTAAAGGAATTTCTCGAAACGTAGACAAGATTTAGATTCCTGGTCAAATTTCGAGTGAAATGGGTCACTTTGGTAAGTTTATAGGGGAAAAAAAATAGTGGTGGGCAATTCACTGAAACTGACTATTGAAAGAGAGGACGAATTTAAAAACAGTTGAGCATAACTTTTGAACTTATTGGAATTTCAACAAACGCCATACATATTCGTAATCAGCGTTGAATTCTGTGCAACAAAAAGAAAAACTAAGTTTGGTGAGAATTGACCGGTTTTTAAAATCGGTTGGTAAGTTGGCTTTCCAGCCAAAAAAGTGGGTTTTTTCAAGAAGGTTTTTTCATTTTTTAAAAGAGCTAAAAAAGGGTTTTGAAAAAGTAGACCAGGTTTAGATTCCTGGTCAAATTTCGTGTGAAATGGGTCACTTTGGTAAGTTTCTAGGGTAAAAAAAAAATTTTGGTGGGCAATTCACTGATACAGACTATTGAAAGAGAGGACGAATTTTAAAGAAACAATGGGGCATAACTTTTGAACTAACTGGAATTTCAACAAGCGCCATACATATTCGTAATCAGCGTTGAATTCTATGTAAGAAAAACTAAGTTTGGTGAGAAATGACCGGTCTTTTAAAATCGGTCGGTAAGTTGGCTTTCAAGCCAAATAGGTCGGTTTTTTCAAGAAGGTGTTTCATTTTTTAAAAAAGTTAAAGGAATTTCTTGAAACGTAGACCAGATTTAGATTCCTGGTCAAATTTCGAGTGAAATGGGTCACTTTGGTAAGTTTCTAGGGTAAAAAAAATAGTGGTGGGCAAGTCACTGAAACAGGTTATTGAAAAAGGGGACGAATTTCAAAGAAACAGTGGGGCATAACTTTTGAACTAACTGGAATTTCGACAAGCGCCATACATATTAGAGATCCGCGTTGAATTATGTGCAAGAAAAACTAAGTTTGCTGAAAATTGGTCGGTTTTCTAAAATCGGTGGGTAAGTTGGCTTTCCAGCCAATTAAGTCGGTATTTTCAAGAAGGTGTTTCATTTTTAAAAAGTTAAAGGAATTTCTCGAAACGTAGACCAGATTTAGATTCCTGGTCAAATTTCGAGTGAAATGGGTCACTTTGGTAAGTTTCTAGGTAAAAAAAAATAGTGTGGGCAATTCACTGAAACAGACTATTGGAAGAGTGAACGAATTTTAAAGAAACAGTGGGGCATAACTTTTGAACTAACTGGGAAATTTTGACAAGCGCCATACATATTAGAATATGTGTTGAATTTTTTGTAAAAAACTAAGTTTGGTGAAAATTGGCCGGTTTTAAAAAACTTTCGGGAAGTTGGCTTTCCCGCGAAAAAGTCGGCTTTTCAAGAAGGTGTTTCATTTTTAAAAAAGTTAAAGGATTTTCTCGAAACGTAGACCAGATTTAGATTCCTGGTCAAATTTCGAGTGAAATGGGTCACTTTGTTAAGTTTCTAGGGTAAAAAAAATAGTGGTGGGCAATTCACTGAAACTGACTATTGAAAGAGGGGACGAATTTCAAACAAAAAAGTTGGGCATAACTTTTGAACTAATTATAATTTCAACAAACGCCATACATATTCGTAATCAGCGTTGAATTCTGTGTAAGAAAAACTAAGTTTGGTGAGAAATGACAAGTCTTTTAAAATCGGTCGGAAAGTTGGCTTTCAAGCCAAATAGGTCGGTTTTTTCAAGAAGGTGTTTCATTTTTTTAAAAAAGTTAAAGGAATTTCTTGAAACGTAGACCAGATTTAGATTCCTGGTCAAATTTCGAGTGAAACGGGTCATTTTGGTAAGTTTCCAGGGTAAAAAAAAAATAGTGGTGGGCATGTCACTGAAACAGACTATTGAAAGAGGTGACGAATTTCAAAGAAACAGTGGGGCATAACTTTTGAACTAACTGGAATTTCGACAAGCGCTATACATATTAGAGATCCGCGTTGAATTCTGTGCAAGAAAAACTAAGTTTGGTGAGAATTGGCCGGTTTTTTAAAATCTGTCGGTAAGTTGGCTTTCCAGCCAAATAGGTCGGTTTTTTCAAGAAGGTGTTTCATTTTTTAAAAAAATTAGGAATTCTCGAAACTTAGACCAATTTAGATTCCTGGTCAATTTCGAGGGGAAATGGGTCACTTTGGTAAGTTTCTAGGGTAAAAAAAATTTTGGTGGCAATTCACGATACAGACTATTGAAAGAGAGGACGAATTTTAAAGAAACAATGGGGCATAACTTTTGAACTAACTGGAATTTCAACAAGCGCCTACATATTAATCAGCGTTGAATTCTATGTAAGAAAAAATAAGTTTGGTGAGAAATGACCGGTCTTTTAAAAAACGGTCGGTAAGTTCTTTCCATAAATAATGGTTTTTTAAAGAAGGGTTTCATTTTTAAAAAATATTAAAGGGGGTTTCTCGAAACTGACCAAATTTTGATTCCCGGTCAAATTTTGAGTAAATGGGTCACTTTTTAAGTTTTTTAGGGGAAAAAAAAAGTGGTGGGCAATTCCAAACGACTTTGGGGGACAATTTTAAAAAAAGTTGGGTAAGCTAAATTATAATTTTCCAAAAGCCATACATATTCGTAATCAGGGTTTAATTCTTTTAAGAAAAACTAAGTTTGGGAAAATGACCAGTCTTTTAAAAAACGGTTGGGCTTTCGCCCAAAAAGGTCGGTTTTTTCAAGGGTGTTTCATTTTTTTTAAAAAATTAAAGGGAAATTTTTTGAAACGTAGCCGATTTGATTCCTGGTCAAATTTCCCTTGTGATCGATTTGGAAGTTTCGGGGGAAAAAAAGGGGGTGGGCAAGTCACAAAAAAAAGGGTTTTTGAAAAAAGGGGAAAAATTTCAAAGAAACAGGGGGATAACTTTTGAACTAACTAATTTCGACAAGCGCCATAAAATTTGAATCCCGTTAATTTTTGAAGAAAAACTAAGTTTTGAAAATTGGTCGGTTTTTTAAAATCGGGGGGTAAGTTGCTTTCCCGCCAAAAAAGCGTATTTTAAGAAGGTGTTTCATTTTTTAAAAAAGGAATTTTCAAAACGACCAGATTTGATTCCTTCAAATTTCGAGGTGAAATAGTCACTTTGTGGTAAGTTTCTAGGGGTAAAAAAAAAAGTGGTGGGATGTCACAGAAACACACTATTGAAAGGGGACAAATTTTAAAAAAAAGTTGGACATAACTTTGAACTTTAATTCGGGCAAGCCCGGAAAATATTCAATCAGTGTTGAATTCTGTCAAAAAAAAATAAGTTTGGTGAGAAAAAGACCAGTCAAAATCGGTCGGTAGTTGGCTTTCAAGCCAAATAGGTCTTTTTTTAAGAAGATGTTTCATTTTTTTAAAAAAAATTAAAGGAATTTCTTGAAACGTAGACCCGATTTAATTCCTGGTCAGATTTCGGGAAACGGGGGGCACGGGAAGTTTCAGGGGAAAAATAGTGGTGGGCATGTCACGAAACAGACTATTGAAAGGGGGCGAATTTCAAAGGGAAAATGGGGGTAACTTTGAACTAATAATTTTGACAAGCGCATACATATTAGAGATCCGCGTTGAATTTGTCAAGAAAAAAATGTTTGGTGAGAATTTGGGGGTTTTTTTAAAAACTGTCGGGAATTGGCCCCCGCAAAATAAGTCGTTTTTTTAAGAAGGTGTTTCATTTTTTTAAAAAAGTTAAAAATTTTCGAAACGTAACCCGATTTAGATTCCCGGTCAAATTTCGAGGGGAAATAGTCGTTGGGTAAGTTTCTGGGGGAAAAAATAGTGGTGGGCAAGTCACTGAAACGGTTATTTAAAAAGGGAAGAATTTCAAAAAAAAGTGGGGCATAACTTTTGAACCCAACGGAATTTCGACAAGCGCCATACATATTAGAATCCCCGTTGAAGGCAAGAAAAAAATAAGTTTGCTGAAAATTGGTCGGTTTTCTAAAATCGGGGGGAAGTTGGTTTCCAGCCAATTAAGTTTTATTTTCAAAAGGTGTTTCATTTTTAAAAAGTTAAAGGGGAAATTTTTCAAAAACGTAGACCAGATTTAGATTCCTGGTCAAATTTGAGTGAAATGAAATCACTTTGTGGTAAGTTTCAGGGTAAAAAAATTGGTGGGCATGTCACAGAAAACCCCTATTGAAAAAAGGGGGCAAATTTCAAAAAAAAGTTGGGCATAACTTTGAACTAATTGAAATTTGGGCAAAAACCCCGACATATTCGTAATCAGGTTGAATTTTGCAAGAAAAAAAAGTTTGGGGAGAAATGACCCGTCTTTTAAAAAACGGTCGGGAAGTTGGCTTTCAAGCCAAATAGGTCGGTTTTTTGAAGATGTTTCATTTTTTAAAAAAAAAAGGAATTTCTTGGGGAAAAATAGACCAGATTTAGATTCCCGGTCCCGATTTCGAGTGAAACGGGGCACTTTTAAGTTTCAGGGTAAAAAAAAAGTGGTGGCATGTCACTGAAACAGACTATTGAAAAAAGGTGACGAATTTCAAAAAAAAATGGGGCATAACTTTGAACTAACGGAATTTCGACAAGCGCATACATATTAGAGATCCCCGTTTTCTTGCAAGAAAAAAAAAAGTTTGGGAGAATTGGGGTTTTTAAAATCTGTGGAAGTTGGTTTCCAGCAAAATAAGTCGGTTTTTTTAAGAAGGTGTTTCATTTTTAAAAAAGTTAAAAGGGAATTTTCGGGAAAAGTAAAATTTTATTCCGGTAAATTTCGAGTAAATGAAGTCGTTTTGGGTGAGTTCATTTGGTAAGTTTCTAGGGTAAGAAAAAATAGTGGTGGGCATGTCACATAAACACAGTATTGAAAGAGGGGACGAATTTCAAAGAAGCAGTTGGACATAACTTTGATCTAATTGGAATTTCGACAAGCGCCATACATATTCGTAATCAGCGTTGAATTCTGTGCAAGAAAAACTAAGTTTGGTGAGAATTGACTAGTTTTTTAAAATCTGTTGGTAAGTTGGGTTTCAAGCGGAAAAGGTCGGTTTTTTCTAGAAGGTGTTTCATTTTTTTAAGAAAGTTAAAGGAATTTCTCGAAACTTAGACCAGATTTAGATTCCTGGTCAAATTTCGAGTGAAATGGGTCACTTTGGTAAGTTTCTAGGGTAAAAAATAGTGGTGGGCATGTCACTGGAACATACTATTGAAAGAGGGGACGAATTTCAGGAAACAGTGGGGCATAACTTTTGAACTAACTGGAATTTCGACAAGCGCCATACATATTAGAGATCCGCGTTGAATTCTGTGCAAGAAAAACTAAGTTTGGTGACAATTGGCTGGATTTTAAAATCGGTCGGTAAGTTGGCTTTCCAGCCAAATATGCGGGTTTTTTCAAGAAGGTGTTTCATTTTTTTAAAAAAGTTAAAGGAATTTCTCGAAACGTTGACCAGAGTTAGATTTCGGGTCAAATTTCGAGTGAAATGGGCCACTTTGGTAAGTTTCTAGGGGAAAATATAGTTGTGGGCAATTCACTGAAACTGACTATTGAAAGAGGGGACGAATTTCAAAAAAACAGTTGGACATAACTTTGAACTAATTGGAATTTGGATAAGCGCCATACATATTCGTAATCAGCGTTGAATTCTGTGCAAGAAAAATAAGTTTGGTGAGAATTGACCGGTTTTTTAAAATCGGTCGGTATGTTGGCTTTCCAGTCAAATAAGTCGGTTTTTTCAAAAAGGTGTTTCATTTTTTTAAAAAAATTAAAGAAATTTCTGGAAACGTAGACCAGATTTAGATTCCTGGTCAAATTTCGAGTGAAATGGGTCACTTTGGTAAGTTTCTAGGGTAAAAAATAGTGGTGGGCATTTCACAAAAACACACTATTGAAAGAGGACGAATTTTAAAGAAACAGTGGGGCATAACTTTTGAACTAACTGAATTTCAACAAGCGCCATACATATTCGTAATCAGCGTTGAATTCTATGTAAGAAAAACTAAGTTTGGTGAGAAATGACCGGTCTTTTAAAATCGCGTAAGTTAGCTTTCAAGCCAAATAGGTCTGTTTTTCAAGAAGGTGTTTCATTTTTTAAAAAGCTAAAGGAATTTCTCGAAACGTAGACCAGATTTAGATTCCTGGTCCAATTTCGAGTGAAATGAGTCCATTTGGTAAGTTTCTAGGATAAAAAAAAATAGTGGTGGGCATGTCACATAAACACACTATTGAAAGAGGGGACAAATTTAAAAAAAAACAGTTGCGCATAACTTTTGAACTAATTGGAATTTCAAAAAACGCCATACATATTCGTGATCCGCGTTGAATTATGTACAAGAAAAACAAAAACTAAGTTTGGTGAGAATTGGTCGGTTTCTAAAATCGGTGGGTAAGTTGGCTTCAGCCAATTAAGTCGGTATTTTCAAGAAGGTGTTTCATTTTTAAAACAGTTAAAAGGGAATTTTCGAAACGAGACCAGATTTAGATTCCTGGTCAAATTTCGATGAAATGGGTCACTTTTTTG
>BMAV01007492.1:0-12369 GCA_019973955.1 Trichonephila inaurata madagascariensis
GAGCTGGTATCCCCACTTCTGACTACCACATCCACCACGTCAGACTTTGAACTTCATCACATTTAACATCCATATACATGTTTTCAGTGACATAGGGATAGAGTCTACGAAACTATAGGCATTTATTCATATATTATCCTTCAGAATAACTTTAGAATAGAATTCCTTTGAATAGCGAATCAGCAGCTTTTTCTTAAAAACTCTACATTAAGGTATCCGACTACGTTCGGAACCGCGATTTTGCAAAAGTGTATAAATGGACAATATTTATGATATTTAGTGTCACTTAGATTAGAAAACGCATATAAAATTGTTTTAAGAATATTATAACAATAAAAAATTATTTGAGTGCAATATTTTGACAAAAAATGAACATAGCACGACCCATTTTCAAAACATTCTCCTTTTGTAAAAAATGCTTCTATTATAATAATGTTTTGCCTGTGTATAACTTAAACCTCTGTACAGAGGCTCAACTACAATTTTAGAAATATATAACTTAGAAGTGGATTTATCCATATTTTTTACGACAACAGAATGTAGAAATTTTAAGAAAAAAACACCGATCACATTATTTAAATGGGTAGTAACTCTGAAAATAATGTAAATTTTTCAAAAACTTTAGTTCAGACTCTCTGGATAATTCTTTATATTAGCAAATTATTATTATTTTAGAAACCTTTTTTATAAAAGGAGAACGTTTTGAAAAAAGGTTAATTTTTTGCCAAAATATTGTATTTAAATAATTTTTTGTCATAATGTCCTTAAAACAATTTTATACATGTTTTCTAATCAAAGTGACTAAATATTACGAAATTAGATTAGAAAAGGCGCTTTATGCGCTTTTTTAAAATCACGGTTCCGAACGTAGTCGGATACCTTAAGGTATCCGATTACGTTCAGAACCGTGATTTTGTAAAAGCGTGTAAATGGATATTTATGATATAGTCACTTAGATTAGAAAATGTATATAAAATTGTTTTAAGAATAGTATTACAAAAAAAATTATTTAATTACAATATTTTGACAAAGAATGAACATAGAATGACCCATTTTTAAAATTTTCCCCTTTTGTGAAAAATGCTTCTATTATAATAATATTTTGCCTGTATTTAACTCAGACCGCTGTACAGAGGCTCAACTAGAATTTTTGAAATATATCACTTAGAAGTGGGTTTATCCATGTTTTACGACAATAGAAGGGATAAATGTTAAGAAAAAAACGCCGACAATTATATATTTCAATGGGTTGTAACTGAAAATAATGTGAATTTTTCAAAAATCATTGTTGAGCCTCTGTACTGATGTCTGAGCTATATACAGGCAAAATATTATTATAATAGAAGCATTTCTTACAAAAGAAGATGATTTGAAGAAAGGTTATTCTAAATTAATTTTTTGTCGAAATATTGTATTTAAATATTTTTTTTTGTCAAAATGAGAGAGAAACTTAAAACAATTTTATACATGTATTCTAATCTAAGTGACACTAAATATTATGAAAATTATCTATTTATGCTCTTTTTTTAAAACGAACGTAGTCGGATACCCTAAGGTATCTGATTACGTTCGTAACCGTGATTTTATAATAGAAGCATTTTTCATAAAAGGAGAATATTTTGAAAATGGGTCATTCTATGTTCATTTTTTGTCAAAATATTGTACTTAAATATTTTTTTATTGTAATAATATTCTTAAAAAATTTTTATATACGTTTTCTAATCTATAAGTGACAGTAAGTATCATAAATACTATTCATTTATAAGCTTTTCAAAACACGGTTCTGAACGTAGTCGGATACCTTAATCAAACTTCAGCATAACAACCAATAAGGATATTGTGGGTCAATTAGATTTAACGTGAAGCAATTTACATTTTTCTACTTAATAATTTTTTATTAATGGATTTATATCCATCAGTTACGGCATTGGAAATTCGGTAGTTTATTTCGTAGGTGCAAAGGTTCCTTTAACACTAGAACGTCCGTCTGTGTCAATTAAACACCGGAGCCTGTTCACTTTGTTCCCCTTTCCGTATTTTTACAGGGAATTTGAAAACTTTCATTATTTTTAATAATTTTCCTTGGTGATTACACAGAAAAAGTTTTGTCGTTCTAGGTTTATTAGGAGGGCGATTTATCATTATTAATAGCTGTCGTTCAACAAAATATAGTTCGCTAAGTAGATACTATCAGTAAAACAAACTTCCCTAAATCCTATCGCACGTTTATTTGACCTTGAGTACGTTATTGTGTTCACAGTGGAAATGAGTTAATTATACTAAAATTGAATGCCTAAGTGTTTAGTTACACAGTATTTATTAATCTGCTCATAAAGACAAACACTCTTAGAGCAGAGCATTTACCTTGTAACGATGGCTCGCAGAAAAGGTCTAAGCCCTGATGAAATTGCTAATTTATTACGAGATCTTTCTGAGGATGAATCGGATGGTGTAATTAGCTATATCTTGCTATAATTTAGATTCCGATGAAGACATAAGTTGTGAGAAAGTGACTGCGAAGAATCTGAAGAAAGTTCTGGTGAAATTGATAATATTCCAGTAAATCCTGATATATTTGTCGATAGGGATGGCACAAATTGGATACCGCATAATAGTAACGTTCCTAGAAGATTTGCGACTCGAAATGTCTTGCGACAAACCAGTGGTCCACCAAGCAACGCTTAACGGCAGCCCATAACAGCAACGTTTGTTTTTTTATGATATAAAAGTTCATAATATAGGATAATTACATGAAATAATGTATTAAAAAGTCTTAAAGCTAATCCCTTCTGAATTGTAGTCCAGCAATTATTGAGTTAAAATAATTATTTTGCATATTTTACATCGCGGTGTCGAAAGGACACCGGTGGACGCTTAAAGGTAATCGAAATACCGGATTTTTTTAGTGTTAAGGGGGTAGACAGTATTTTAATTATTATGGAGGGGAAAATTGCATTGTCACTGATACTACAACTAGAATTCATAAAGAAGAATTTCGGAAATATTACTAGCTTGTAACAATGGATTATCTACGAGCTCCATCCTCTCCAACTAGGGTTTTCTTCTGTCAAGTCAAATTCACTTTTTTAAGCTAGAATAGTGCTTCTATACAAGTCAACGTCACTACCGAATAACATATAAATAGTCAGCGAGATAGAGGAATATAGAGGATTGTCGATGATTGCTTACGATTTTGCCACATTAATTTATGACAAAATCACATTGTTGTATTTGTTTTTTAAAATGGAAATCTAATTATCATTTACGTTCTTGCAGCCCCCTTTCCAAAGTTGATTTCCGCAAAATCCATATTTAGCAGGTCTCTACTCAACAAAATAAACATGCCTATCGAATTTCGTGTCTGTAGGTCTAGGAATTTTTTTATCTATATGCTCTCTATAACCCTCCTTGGGAGAATTTCCAAAAAACCCGTTCTTACCGGATCTCTTCTCAACAAAAGAAAGACGCTTACCAAATTTAAAGTCTGTAGTTATAGTAGTTCAGAAATGGGAATTTTTATGTATTTGAAATCGATTTCTATAAAACTCGTTTTTAACGGATCAGTATTCAACAAAAAAAAAAACGTGCTAATTAAATTCCAACTTTGGATGTTTAATTTTTTTCTAAAATAAATGTTTTCTTCTTATTTATGCTTCCCGTAACTCCTTGAGAGTTGATTTCTGAAAAACCCTTGTTAGTGAATCTCTGTTCATCAAAAGGAACGTATCAAATTTCCAGTTTTGTAGGCTTCATGTTTCAAAAACGAGAATTTTTATCTATAACACCCACTTAACTCCTCGCAACTCCCCCCCTTTGGAGCTGATTAAAGAAAAACCCGTTTTTAACAAATATCTAGTCAAAAAAAACAAAAAAAACCATGCTCACTAAATTTTATGTCTTTAGGTCTAATAGCTCATAAATTGGAACTTTTTCTAAGCCCCCTCCCCACCCCCTTAATCCTTCTTTGAAGTTAATTTCTGTAAAAAAAACATGTTTACCGATTTTCAAGTCTGTTGACCCTATAGTACAAAAATGAGAACATATTTAATTTTAACACATTTTAATCCCCCTCATGCCCCTGTGGATCGATCTCGGTGAAACTGTTTTACTCAACAAAAGAAACCAGCTCTCTAAATTTTAAGTCTCCAGGGGTTTAATAATTTCAGAGATCTAGTAAAGAGTGAGTGATCGAGTGAGTCGCCTTTCTCTCTTGTAAGTTTGACTTAATCTATTTCAGTTTCATATAGAAATTAACATTTCCGTATGATATGTTTTCGTTAACAATTAAAACTTGCAATAACATGAAAGTGAAAAAAAAAAAAACAAGTTAGTTTAGTAGGGAAATAGGTAAAATGTTTGCTTTTTTCAATTCTTACTATTAGTTCACTCTCTCCCTATATGTATATATATATATATGTCAGGTTTGAAAGGTTTAGCTTCAAAATTAAGTAAGTAATAAATGAAAAAATAGAGCGAACTCTTTACCATCGCGTAAGAATTTGTGGGTAAATAAGCCTATTTAAAGATGGAGTGAGTGCTGACGAAGAAGAACGCATACTCGAAAAGGCTTAGCTGGTGACTCCTTGCCAAACTGTTGTCTATTGTTCAACTCGGTTGCTCTCCAAGGGGCCGCCATGTTGAATTTTATGTGATTGAAACAAAATAAAGATGTTATGATAGAGATGATGCCCTTCTCATTTTACCAGCAGGCCTGGGGCCTGATATATATATGTGTGTGTATATATATCTTGTTCAAATTTTCAATCACTAATAAGATTTTTTCTATTCATGAATTCATGAATTCAAGTTCAAATACATTTTTTTAAACTTGTAGTGACATTTGATGTTAACATAGTTTTTCAAATATTATTTCATTAATTCTATTTAATTAATGAATAAATAGTAACAAGCAAAAATAATAGTCCAACAGCATTTATAGAAAGGAAAATCGTACGTGGTGTCCCTGTAGCATAATGAACCGCTCGTTAGACTTCTAATCCAAAGGTCATGGGTTCGAATTCCACCTGGGATGGCCTAGTTTCTGAGAATGTGATTTCTTTTTAGCTATATACTATTTTATTAGAATAATTAGATTTAATGAATGAATAAATAGTAAGAAACGAACAAAAAATAGTCTAACACCATACATAGAAAGAAAATGGAAAATTTGGTTTCGATTTTGTCACTTAATATTGTGATTCTGTCTCATATGTACATATATACATATTTATATTAGTTGTAACTATTTAATAAAAAGTAATTAAAATAAAAATTTTCTTTGTTAATCTAAGTAGAAATTGACTTAAAATTTTCTTTTTATATTACTTATTTTGTATTAACTAATTTAAGCTTAGATTTGCAGTTGTACTCCGTTTATAGAAACATAGTAAGCAACTTAAAAAAAGAGGAAACCTTTCCAGAAATAGAACCTCTAACCTATGTATTAAAATGCAATAGCTTAACAATAAATAACAAACCTATTTGTTCTGTACACATAAAAATACCGTTAAACTTTTCTTTGTTTGTTTAACACAGTCTGGAAGAGCCTAAATAAAGCGATCTCTAAGATGAACTTTAAATTTCTTTTTAGTCTAAAAATAGCAGGACAGCATTTATATTTAATCACTCCGTCTCAGTAAGCTTCCATTCTCTAATACACTTTATTTGCTCAAACTTTCCCCTCGACAGACATAATTTTAAAGCCGAAAAAGTGTTTCGTTTAATAATTTTGTGTATTTTTTTATTAAAGGTGATTACGTTCGAAACCGTGATTTTGAAAAAACAAACAAACGTATAAGTGGACATTTGATATTTAGTGTCAATTGAATTAGAATTTACACATAAAAATGGTTTAAGACAGTGCTTCTCAAAGTTTCAATATTCGTGATGCAATATTTAATCATAATTTTCATCGCGCCCCCCATACAATAACAATGTATTGAATTCAATAATACTATACTTTAATGCTAGAACTACGAAACTACTTTAACCACTTAATTGCCACCAGCATATATAAAAGTCTTGCTCAGTCAAAACGTTAATTAACCCGGACGTATATATACGTCGTTCCAAAGTACGATCTTTCCTATGCAGCGCTATCTATGAAATTACTCCGAAGGCTTTGGAATGCAATAAAGGAATCTGAACAATGTTTGCGAAGGATTTACTTATTTCAGATTACTTGCTTCTTTATTACGTCACATACGCGCGCCTGCGAAGAAAACGGTTGGCATTGGGAAGCGAATCGCAAAACTTTTAATCGGCAGTTAAGGGATTAATTATAAGCCATACACAAAAAGAATTATCAAGATAAGTATTTATTTATTGTATATAATTTTATATATGACAATCTCATGGGGCACTTCTAATTATTAAACTTGTTCTTATCTTAATATTGTTAAACTAATTATCAAATACATTGCGCAGCACTGGTACATTTATATGTGTAACACATATCAGTGTAAATGTGCATTTTATTTTTTAATGTGTCACAATGTATTTTGTTTGTATTCTTGTAGTAAATTAACAATTTTTTTAATTCTTTTGTTTTCGACTTTTGAATATGCTCGCGCCCCCCTCGTAGAGTTGTCATGCCCCCAAGGGAGGCGCGCACCACAGTTTGAGAATCTCTGGTTTAAGAATATTATTACAAGAAAAAGTATTTTAATGCAATTTTTTGGAAAGAAATGAAGAAATAATAACAAATTTTCAACATTCGCCTATTAAGAAAAATGTTTCTATATTAATAATATTTTGTCTGTATTTTGCCAAATTTCAAGCCTGTCGGTCCAATAGTGCAAAGCTGAGAACATATTTAATTTTAACTCACCACTCACTCCAGTGGATCTATTTCGGCAAAACCTGATCATAGTGGATTTCTACTCAACAAAAGAAACAAGCTTGCTACATTTTAAGTCTGTAGGTTCAACAGTTTCAAAGATCTCGTGAAGAGTGAGTGTGAATGAGTGATTGAGGGAGTCGCTCTTCTCCATTATGTGTTTTGACTTAAATCCAGTAGAATTTTAGTAATCCTTACTAAAATCTTAGGACTTCTATAACTTAGAAGTGGATTTTTTCACATTTTATTATTTCAGACAGGAGAATTCTTAACCAAAATTAACTCATTATTATTTCAATTGATCGTAACTCTGGAAATATTGCGAAAATTTCAAAAATCCTACTTCAGGCTATTTAGAGAAGTCTTAGCTATATATATAAGCAACATAATATTGTAGAAGTATTTTGCATAAAATGAGAATTTTTTAAAATATGAAATTCTTCCTTCGTTTTCTGTCACAAAATTGCAATTAAGGTGATTGCCTACCTTGAAAATGTCGTTTTTCGTCTACATAAGTCTTTTTTTAAATTTAGAAATCTTATAGTTTCAACATTTTTCTTTCCAAAACAGTTTATCTTTTTGCTTTACGCGAAATAGAAATAAAGTTATAGTGATTTTAAAAAACACCACTCTACATAAAAGGGCAATAAGATAAAACTTTAAATGAGTTTTTCTCAAAATTATGTTTTCGAAAGAAACTCTTTACCCGATACATGATATCTTAAGAACCAAACCAGATAACGTTTTGAAATTTTCTGGGAATGTTTATTCTACTATTTTTTATAAAGTGGATCATAAATTTTGTTGTAGATTAAATATGTTTTCATTTAAGGTAGTTTTTATAAAGAAAAAAACTTAAAAAATATCAAAATTTTCATATTATTATGTATAATTGTATGTAATTTTTTTGCATTTTACTATTTCTCTTAGATTTTGGTTCATTTTGAAGAGTACTGTAATATGTATGTTGTTCATAAAGAAAATTATGATAATTGTATTAGAAATTTTTACACAGTGGTACCCATTTTAGTAAAAATTTGGTAAAATTTCTTTGAAAGCAACCAATTGTTCTAAAGGCACAATATTTATTTAAAAATTTTATGTATTTACATATTTTTTTTTCTTCCTAAAAACACTCAATTTGTTTCAAAAATTTGTTTTCATAAAAAAATTGGGTCCGAAGGTAGGCAGACACCTTAAATAATTTTTTCTAGTAAAATGATTTTTTTCTTCGGTTGAATTAGGATATAGATATAATATTCGTAAAACAATGTTATATACATATACTAATTCAACTGGCAGTAAGTATCAGAAAATTATTCGTTCATACGCTTTTTCACAATCACTATTCTGAACGTAGCTAATCAGCTAATTTTTCAGAAAAAAATATTTCTATTTTTTAATAATTTTAAGATATAAGCAAAGGTTTTGATGAAATACGTTTTAAACACAAGAAAACAAAGATCTAAATCTTTTTAACGCTGGGAATTATTTCAGTATAGATTTATATTTTTATGTCACGAAAAAGGAATAGTAGAAAAATGAAACTGATTACGAAAAACGCATCTTTTTCATTTTTTTTGTGATCAATCAAAAATTATCCAATGATTCTAAAACGCATTTGCACAGCATTAACGAAATATGATTTGCAATAATTTAAATAAATGATGGCTGTTTTCAAATCATTTAAACTTTTTTAATGAATTCGTTTTGATAAAATCCCTACCTGGAAAACTAGAAATGTGCTCTCATGTTTAAAAAACTTTAGCTCTACTGCAGATGTAACTGATATTTATCAGAGACAGATGTTCATAGGAAAAAGTAATTAACAAGTTAGGTCCTTTATTGAACGTCGAATCATTTATTTTATCGCCAGTTTCACACCCGGGCACTAAATATAGATAATGACTTCACGCTTTTGAAACAAAAAAATGTAGATTATATGCTATGGGAATTGGTACATTTCCTTCTACTGCATTTTTAAGTTTTTTTCATCGATGATCATATTTTATTCCTCCCTCCTAAAATATCGAATAATTACAGCTTTCCCAACGAGGGAAAAGTTTAAAATAAAAGCATTAACCTAAAAACACAGAATAAAAATTGCTGTATACGGCCCTTGTGCGATTTTGATAAAATACAGGGTGGTTTTTTTTAACTGACACTATTTAGAGCCACCTGGAGCTCGATCTAATAGAACGGCAACAAACTTGGCATGGAGATGACATAGAACAGGGATGGCGAACCATTGGCACGCGTGTCATTCATGGCACTCGACACAACATTTTGGGCACGCCAGCGATCAAAATAGTTTGCATTTTATTTCAAAATAACAAAGTTCACTATGAAGTATTACGAATAAATGCGAGTGATCGGTCATGGGGCGGCGGGGAGCACACTCGTTTGTTATTGTCTTGCCTTAGTTATGTCGTGGACTACAGTTGCAAAGCTTGTCTAAGCATATCATAGTCGATTTCAGTGACACAACTGTGTTTTTAAGTTTATTTGTATTATATTTATGATTTTTAAGTGTTATTTAACATGGATAGTTCAGCGAAAAAAATAAAAAGGGCAAAATAGTAAGTGTAACAGAAAATTTCAAATTTGGTGAATCTAGAAGTATGGCATTATTAGTAAAGGTGACAAAAAGTTGTGTGTTTTATGTGCTGGAATAGTGGTATGCAGAACATCGTCGCAAAACTGCATTTCGAAACACAAGGCAAATCCACTTGTCAAAAAAGTGGCCACAGCAAAAATAATTAATTGCTTAAAAACCGCGATTGGCAGATGACTCCTATTGAGCATGCATTCTACTAAAAGTAATATCTTACAATCCTAATATAAGTTATTTGTCATCCACATACGCACAATCTGCAACAACAGAAGTCACATTAATGTTACTTTAATTTTAATTCTCAATAATCACAAGTCAAAATTTTTTTGCGGCACGTCTGTACCTCATTAAACACTTCTTTAGAAAAAATGGCATGTAGATTCATAAAGGTTCACCACCCCTGACATAGGAAGTAAGATTCCGTTAAAAAGAAAATTCCCGATAGGGTTGTTTATGGCACTTTTGTGGCTTTCCAAACGGAGAATCGGCATAAAACATGCACATGAAAGCAAAATCTAAATGAATGTATCGGGTCCTTCGACCGCGGGTGTGAGAGGATTCGAATAAGAAACAGACATTATCTAAAGTTAACCACTTTTACCCCTTCGCGACGGGCAGTGCAAATATGCATTCTTCACTGACGCATCTTATGGCCGGGCGGTGCAAATGTGCAATTTACAAAAGTGCTGTGGTGGGCCGGGAGGTGCAAATGTGACTTTTCAGCTGGAACGTTTTTTAATGACCACTAGATGGCACCCTATGTCCATTATATTGAAACTGAACATAGTTAGAGTAACCTGACCTTCAGTCTGTTTATATTCTGCCTGGATTTGGTAGCTGTGGCGGGGAAGGGGATTATCGAAATGTAAACAAATAGAGCGTAAAATTTCCACTTGATAGAAAACATTCGCGTTTCTAATAACTCTCCCAATGCTTTTTTATTTTCTTTTTCTTAACAGTGTCTTCAGATTGTTATTTGATTGTTTTGAAAGCATTTTCATAACCTTAATCTGAACAAAAAGGGTAAAAAAAACCAAAGTGTTATAGTCACAAACCATGTGTAAATAAAAAAAAAACGTAACAAACATTTTATGCTTGCAAATCACACAATGTAGGACTTTGCGTTTCTCTATGCTTCAGGATTTTCCACACTCAATCTTCATTTTAATTTTACTATTTCTTTTTGTAAATAATCTTTGTCATAATTTTTTTTTATTAATTTGAAAGTGTATTAATGTGTTTTGTCAATGAAAATTTGGGAAAAAATGAATAGTGCTTACAAAATTTATTTCCCAAGGTAAGTCATATTTTTTTACTATAATTTCATGTAAGTTAAAGGAAAAACGTTATTACATTCTAGTTTTAATTAAACTGACAACTTGTGTAATAATCTAAAAGGGTTCCAAAAATTACGACGTTAGGACTGAAATTTTATTGTTTATGCTTTTTTCTTAAGTTAGGCTTAGTGACAAAAACGGCCCGTCCTGAAGTGAGTAGTCCTTACGCATTCACCCCGTCCCTAGCGAGCGGCTCGCAGAAAATAGCCCCGTCCTGAACAGGTTATGTCGCCTTTAGCACTTATGAGAATTAATGAGAATGCATTCTTATAACTAAACTAGGGGAGCAATAAAAATTATTAATCTTATTAGGTAAATATAAGCATTTATCTTATATATTCTCTTGAATGCTGTTGCTGTCAATTTGCTTAATCGTCAACCGTATTGTGGACGACTTCCACTTTTTTCGAATCCTTCTCTTTAGAATTAATATTACGAAGTGCGACCACCGGCCGCTCACAATATGCTTTCCCCTAAAGATCAATTTACAACCATCACCTCGCTTACTCCTCGACTAGCATTTAAATAGAAGTTTGCATTTACATAAAATCAAGTCCTCTCTATGGAAAGCGGTTATCAACTAAAATCAAAGTTAGAAGGAGTATTTTCTCCAAGAAGATTAGAAGACCGAATAGAACCCGTTGTAAATACTTGTTACTGTTGTTGTTACTTATGCCACCTGATCGACAATAACATCAGATAAAGGTCCACGAAATTCATCGCGAGTAAGGGCTAGATATTTACGCTTGTCTTTAGCCTTAGCTTAGAGCATCATGCAGGTGACAGGGGGTGGTCAGGGGCCTTTCACCTCTTTTCCCCTTCCACGAACTTCACGAGATGACTTGCGGCTCGACGGCTATTAAGAGAACCTAATGCTGTGAAGGCACTATTCATTTATAAATATCCATACCTTCTTCGGGATTCGAATCCAGTCCTTACGGCACCGAAGTCAGAATCTCTAACCACTATACCGGATGGATGACTACAAATGCTTTCATATGCGATAATTGTGAAAGCAATTGGGGTTACAAAAATATGTAAACTGCTCCGAAGAATATTCTAAGTTGAAGTGAGCCACAATGCTTAATCGCCTAATGCAGCGTTTCTCAGACTGTGGGGCGTGAAAACTCAACAAGGGGGAGCGCTAGCCTATTAAACAGTCAAAAACAAAAGATTATTTAAAAAAACTTATTAATTTATGGAAAGTAAACAAACAAAATACGTTCTGACATAATGAAAAAATAAAACACACATTTACACTGATGTATTACCCTTATAATTGTATCAGAGCTACACAATGTATTTTATAATTAATTTAACAATACTATGTTAAGAACATGTTTAATAACTACCAGCGACTCCATGTGATTCTCATGTATAAAATTATATACAAAAATTATCACTTATCTTGATAATTTGTACGGTTTAGAATTAAACTCTGAATTGCCGATTAAAAGTTACGCGATTCGCTTCCCAATGCCAACTGTTTTCCACGTAGACGTGCATATGTGATGTATTCGGGGGAGGAAGGAATAAAAAGCAAATAGTCTGAAATAAGTAGATCCTGCGCACAGCAAAGC
>BMAV01007493.1:0-10014 GCA_019973955.1 Trichonephila inaurata madagascariensis
GCCTTTTTTGGGGGTTCCCCCTTTTTTCGGCCAAATTTTCACAAACTTAGTTTCTTTTTTGCAAGAATTCAATGCTGATCCCAATATTTTGGCGTTTGTCAAAAAACAATTGTTCGGAATTATGCCCCAAATTTTTTCTTTTAAATTGTCCCCCCTGTATAGTTTGTTTCAGTGTCATGCCATCACTTTTTTTTTCCCTAGAACTTACCAAAGTGACCCATTTCCTCGAAATTTGACCAGAACTCTTAATCCCGGTCTCCGTTTCCAAAATTCCTGCTTTTTTAAAAGAGAAACATCTTCTTGAAAAACCGACCTATTTGGCTTGAAAGAACTTACCGACCGATTTTAAAAACAGGCCAATTCTCACTAAACTAGTTTCTCTTGCACAGAATTCAATGCTGATAAAGAATATGTATGGCGTTGTCGAAATTCAATTTGTTCAGAAGTTATGCCCAATTGTTTCTTTAAATTCGTCCCTTTGTATAGTTTGTTCATTTTCCCTGCCCACCACTATTTTTACCCTAGAAACTTACCAAAGTGACCCATTTCACTCGAAATTTGACCAGAACTCTTAATCTGGTCTCCGTTTCACAAAATTCCTGTAACTTTTTTTTAAAAAAGAAACATCTTGAAAAAACCGACCTATTTGGCTTGAAAGCCAACTTACCGACCGATTTTAAAAAACAGGCCAATTCTCACTAAACTTAGTTTCTCTTGCACAGAATTCAATGCTGATCACGAATATGTATGGCGTTTGTCGAAATTCTAATTAGTTCAGAAGTTATGCCCAATTGTTTCTTTGAAATTCGTCCAGTCTGTATAGTTTGTTTCATTGCCATGCCCACCACTATTTTTTTTTCCCTAGAAACTTACCAAAGTGACCCATTTCACTCGAAATTTGACCAGAACTCTTAATCTGGTCTCCGTTTCACAAAATTCCTGTAACTTTTTTTTAAAAATAAAACATCTTGAAAAAACCGACCTATTTTGCTTGAAAGCCAACTTACCGACCGATTTTAAAAAACAGGCCAATTCTCACTAAACTTAGTTTCTCTTGCAGAATTCAATGCTGATCACGAAAATGTAGTTTTGAAATTCTAATTAGTTAAAATTTGCCCAAATTTTTTCTTTTTAAATTGTCCCGTCCGATAGTTTGTTTCTTTCCATCCCACCCTTTTTTTTTTTTTACCCGAAACTTCCAAAGGACCCATTTCACTCGAAAATTTTACCAGAACTCAATCTGGTCTCCGTTTCCAAAATTCCTGTAACTTTTTTTAAAAAAAAAAACATCTTGAAAAAACCCACCATTTTGCTTGAAAAACCTACCGACCGATTTTTTAAAAAAAAGGCCAACTCACTAAACTTTAGTTTCTTCTTTGGTTTAATGCTGATCACGAATATGTTGGCGTTTGTCGAAATTCTAATTAGTTCGAAATTATGCGCAATTGTTTCTTTGAAATTCTCCCTCTGTATAGTTTGTTTCAGTGTCATGCCCACCACTATTTTTTTTTTCCCCAGAAACTTTTCCAAAGTGACCCATTTCCCACTCAAAAATTGATCAGGAATCCCAAAACTGGTCTCTGTTTTTCCCAATTTTTAAAAAAGAAACATCTTCTTGAAAAAAGACCTATTTGGCTTGAAAGCCGCTTACCGACCGATTTTAAAAAAAAAGGCCAATTTTTCACTAAACTTAGTTTCTCTTTTCAAAATTCAAGCTGACACAAAAAATTATGGCGTTTGTCGAAGTTCCTTAGTTCAAAGTTATGCCCAATTGTTTTTTAAATTTGTCCCCCCTTTTATGTTTGTTTTCAGTGTCATGCCACCTTTTTTTTCCCCAGAAACTTCCCAAAATGATTTCCCCGAAATTTGACCAGAATCTAATCTGCCCGTTTCAAAATTCCGACTTTTAAAAACATTTCTTGAAAAACACCTATTTGGCAAACCAACTACATTTGATTTTAAAACAGGCCAATTCTCACTAAACTTAGTTTCTCTTGCACAGACAATGCTGATACGATATGTATGGCGTTTGTCGAAATTCATTAGTTCAGAAGTTATCCCATTGTTTCTTTTGAAATTCGTCCCTCTGTATAGTTTGTTTCAGTGTCATGCCCACCACTATTTTTACCCTAGAAACTTACCAAAGTGACCCATTTCACTCGAAATTCGATCAGAACTCAATCTGGTCTCCGTTTCTACAAAATTCCTGTAACTTTTTTAAAAAGAAACATCTCTTGAAAACCGACCTATTTTGGCGAAAGCCAACTTACCGACCGATTTTAAAAACAGGCCAATTCTCACTAAACTTAGTTTCTCTTGCACAGAATTCAATGCTGATCACGAATATGTATGGCGTTTGTCGAAATTCCAATTAGTTCAGAAGTTATGCCCAATTGTTTCTTTGAAATTCGTCCCCTCTGTATAGTTTGTTTCAGTGTCATGCCATCACTTTTTTTTTTTACCCTAGAAACTTACCAAAGTGACCCATTTCACTCGAAATTTGACCAGAACTCTTAATCTGGTCTCCGTTTCACAAAATTCCTGTAACTTTTTTAAAAAGAGAAACATCTTCTTGAAAAAACCGACCTATTTGGCTTGAAAGCCAACTTACCGACCGATTTTAAAAAACAGGCCAATTCTCACTAAACTTAGTTTCTCTTGCACAGAATTCAATGCTGATAACGAATATGTATGGCGTTTGTCGAAATTCCAATTAGTTCAGAAGTTATGCCCAATTGTTTCTTTTAAATTCGTCCCCTCTGTATAGTTTGTTACAGTGTCATGCCACCACTATTTTTTTACCCTAGAAACTTACCAAAGTGACCCATTTCACTCGAAATTTGACCAGAACTCTTAATCTGGTCTCCGTTTCACAAATTCCTGTAACTTTTTTTAAAAAAAGAAACATCTTGAAAAAACTGACCTATTTGGCTTGAAGCCAACTTACCGACCGATTTTAAAAAACAGGCCAATTCTCACTAAACTTAGTTTCTCTTGCACAGAATTCAATGCTGATCACGAATATGTATGGCGTTTGTCGAAATTCCAATTAGTTCAGAAGTTATGCCCAATTGTTTTTTTAAATTCGTCCCTCTGTATGGTTTTTTTCCCGTGTCATGCCATCACTTTTTTTTTTTTACCCTAGAAACTTACCAAAGTGACCCATTTCACTCGAAATTTGACCAGAACTCTTAATCTGGTCTCCGTTTCACAAAATTCCTGTAACTTTTTTTAAAAAAAGAAACATCTTCTTGAAAAAAAACCTATTTGGCTTGAAAAACCAACTTACCGACCGATTTTAAAAACAGGCCAATTCTCACCTTTTAAAATTAGTTTCTCTTGCACAGAATTCAAGCGATAAAGGAAAAGTATGGCGTTTGTCGAAATTCCAATTATTGAAAATTTTGCCCAAATTTTTTCTTTTAAATTCGTCCCTTTTTATAGTTTGGGTTTAAAATGTCATGCCCCCCACTATTTTTTTTTTCCCCAGAAACTTACCAAAAATGACCCATTTCACTCGAAATTTGACCAGAACTCTTAATCTGGTCTCCGGGTTTTACCAAAAAAATTTCCCGTAACTTTTTTTAAAAAAAAAAAAAATCTTGAAAAAAAAGGGCCTATTTGGCTTGAAAGCCCAAATTACCGACCGATTTTTTAAAAAAAGGCCAATTCTCACTAAAATTAGTTTCTCTTTTTCACAGAATTCAATGCGGGTCACGAATTGGGCGTTTGTCGAAATTCAATTAGTTCAAAATTATGCCCAATTGTTTCTTTTGAAATTCGTCCCCTCTGTTTTAGTTTGTTTCAAAATTTTAAACCCCTATTTTTTTTTTTTTCCCCAGAAACTTACCAAATTTACCTTTCACCGAAATTTGACCGGGGAAATCTTAATCTGGTCCCCGTTTACAAAATTCCTGTAACTTTTTTTAAAAAAAAAACATCTTGAAAAAAGACCTATTTTGGGTTAAAAACCAACTTACCGACCGATTTTTTAAAAAAAAAGGGTTTCATTAAACAGGCCGCCCCCAAAACAACTTAAAAATTACCTTTTTCGAAAATTAAATTTGTTTAAAATTATTGGGAACTTTGGTTTTGGCATTTTTTCTATGACCCCAATTTTTTTTTCAGAAAACCCAAAAGGGAAAAATAAAAATTTCAAATTCCCAAAATTTCCTTTTAAGTTTTCCTTCTTTTTTAAAAAAAAAACTTTTTGAAAAAATGACCCTATTTTGGTTTTGGGGAGCTTGGCCCATTTTTAAAAAAGGAAATTTTCTTGGCAAAGAATTCAATGCTGATCCCGAATATGTATGGGTTTGTCAAAAACCAATTTTTTTTGAAATTATGCCCCCAAATTTTTTCTTTTAAATTCGTCCCCCCTTTTTATAGTTTGTTTCAGTGTCATGCCACCCCTTTTTTTTCCCTAGAAACTTACCAAAGTGACCCATTTCACTAAATTTGAACCCCGGAACCCAAAACCCGGTCTCTGTTTAAAAAAATTTCCCGTAACCTTTTTTAAAAAAGAAACATTTTCTTTAAAAAAACCCAAACCCATTTGGGTTGAAAGCCAACTTACCGACCGATTTTTTAAAAAAAAGGCCCAAATTTTCACTAAACTTGGTTTTTCTTGCACAGAATTCAAAAGCTGATCACGAATATGTATGGCGTTTGTCGAAATTCCAATTAGTTCAGAATTATGCCCAATTGTTTCTTTTAAATTCGTCCCTCTTGTATAGTTTGTTTCTTTTCCCTGCCCAAAACATTTTTTTTTTCCCCGAAACTTTTCCAAAGTGACCCATTTCACTCGAAATTTACCCAGAAATCTTTCTGGTCTCCGTTTCCAAAACCCTTTCTTTTTTTTAAAAAAAAACTTTTTGAAAAAAAGACCTTTTTTTGGGGAAAGCCAACTTACCGACCATTTTAAAAACAGGCCAACTCACTAAACTTAGTTTCTTTTTGCACAGAATTCAATGCTGATCACAATATGTATGGCGTTTGTGAAATTCAATTACTTGGGAAAATATCCCTTGTTTCGAAATTCGTCCCCTTTGTATAGTTTGTTTTTAGTGTCATGCCCAACACTTTTTTTTACCCCCGAAAAATTTCCAAAGTGACCCATTTCACTAAATTTTCGGGAAATCTTAATCTGGTCTCCGTTTCAAAATTTGTAACTGTATTTTTTTAAAAAGGGAAAAATCTTGAAAAAAAAGACCATTTGGCGAAACCAACTTACCGACCGATTTTTAAAAAAAAAGGCCAATTTCACTAAACTTGGGTTTTTCTTGCACAGTTAATGCGGATCCCCGAATAGGTTTGGGGTTTGTGAAATTTTAGTTCAAAATTTCCCAATTTTTTCTTTTTTAAAATTGTCCCCCTTTTATAGTTTGTTACGTGTCATGCCACCACATTTTTTTTCCCCAGAAACTTACCAAAGTGACCCATTTCCCGGGTTTTACCAGTAATCCAAATCTGGTCTCTGTTTAAAAAATTCCTGTAACTTCTTTTAAAAAGCATTTTCTTGAAAAACCAACCTATTTGGCGAAAGCCAACTTACCACCGGTTTTAAAACAGGCCCAAAATTTATAAACTTGTTTTTCTTGCAGAAGTAACTGTTTACGAATATGTTGGCGTTTGTCGAAATTCAATTTCTTCGGGTTTTGCCCAATTGTTTCTTTGAAATTCGTCCCCCTGTATAGTTTGTTCAGGTCATGCCACCCTTTTTTACCCCAGAAACTTACCAAAATGACCCCTTTTTTGAAATTTGACCAGTAATCCAAATCTGGTCTCTGTTTCCAAAGTTCCTGTAACATTTTGAAAAAAAAACATCTTGAAAAAAGACCTAAATTTTCGAAAGCCAAACCGACCGATTTTAAAAACAGGCCAATTTCACTAAACTTAGCTTTGACAATATTCGCTGATCACAATATGTATGGCGTTTGTCGAAATTCAATATACTTCAGAAGTTATGATCAATTTTTCTTTGAAAATTTGTCCCCCCTATAGTTTGTTTCAGTTATCTACCATTATTTTTTTTTCCCCAGAAACTTACCAAAGTGACCATTTCACTCGAAATTTGACCAGAACTCTTAATCTTTCCGTTTCCAAAAAAATTTTGTAAATTTTTTAAAAATAAACATCTTGAAAAACCACCCATTTTCCGGCCCAAATTACCGACCGACTTTAAAAAAAAGGCCAATTTCACAAACTTAGTTTCTCTTGCACAAAATGAATGCTGATCACAAAAATATGTATGGCGTTTGTCGGGAAAATTCCCTTTCTTTAGAAGTTTTCCCAATTGTTTCTTTGAAATTCGTCCCTCTTAGTTTTTTTCAGTGTCATGCCATCCTTTTTTTTCCTAGAAACTTACCCCAAAATGACCCCTTTACTCGAAATTTGACCAGAACTTTAATTGGTTCCGTTTCAAAATTCCCCGTATCTTTTTTTTAAAAAGAAACATCTTGAAAAAAAAGACCCTTTTGGGTTGAAAGCCCAAAACCGACCGATTTTAAAAAAAAGGCCAATTCTCACTAAACTTATTTTTTTCCCGAAGTCAATGCTGTTTTTCGAATATGTATGGCGTTTGTCGAAATTTACTTCTGAAATTATGATCAATTTTTTTTTTTTGAAATTGTCCCCCCTTTTATAGTTTGTTTTTAGTGTTTCCCCCCACTATTTTTTTTTCCCCAAAACTTACCAAAGTGACCCTTTCATGAAATTTGCCAGAACTCTTAAACTGGGTTCCGTTTCTTTTTAACTTTTTTAAAAAAGAAACATCTTGAAAAAAAGACCTTTGGCGAAAGCCAACTTTCCGACCGATTTTAAAAACAGGCCAATTTCACTAAACTTAGTTTTTCTTGCAAAATTTAATGCTGATCAGAATATTTGGCGTTTTTCCGAAATTCAAAGTTCAAAAATTTTCCCAAATTTTTTCTTTTTTTAAAATTTTCCCCTGTATAGTTTGTTACAGTGTCATGCCACCCCTATTTTTACCCTAGAAACTTACCAAAGTGACCCATTTCACTGAAATTTGACCAGTAATCCAAATTGGTTTTGTTTAAAAAAATTCCCGTAACTTTTTTTAAAAAAACATCTTCTTGAAAAACCAACCTATTTCAAAACCCAAATTACCGACCGGGTTTTAAAACAGGCCAAATCTCACTAAACTTAGTTTTTCTTGACAGAAGTCAATGCTTTTTTACGAAATATGTATGGGGTTTTTCGAAATTCAATTACTTCAGGTTTGATCAATTTTTCTTTAAATTCTCCCTCTTATAGTTTGTTTCATGTCATAACCACTATATTTTTATAGAAACTTACCCAAAATTTACCCATTTCACTCTGACAAGAACTCTTTAAACTGGTCTCCGTTTCACAAAATTCCTGTAACTTTTTTTAAAAAAAGAAACATCTTGAAAAAAAGACCATTTGGCTTTTAAACCAACTTACCGACCGATTTTAAAAAAAACCGGGTGTCATTCAAACGAGAGGGCCCCCCCCAAAGACACTTAAAAATTTCCCTGGATTTTAGAACTCAAGTTATTGCACTTTGGGAATTCATTTCTATGACAAATATCAGAAAAAACACCGGAAAAAAAAAAAAAAAAAATTTCAAATTAAATATTATCCTTTTGAACTTTCCTCTTTCAAATGGGCTTAATTGAACGATTTCTATTCCGGGGTTTGGGTCATTTTTTTTTGTCCCATTCTTACCAAACTTTGTTTTCCAAGAACAATGCGATCACGAATATGTTTGGGGTTTGTGAAATTCCAATTTGTTCAGAAGTTATGTCCCAAATTTTTTCTTTTAAACGTCCCCTGTATATTTGTTTCAGTGTCATGCCATCACTTTTTACCCCAGAAACTTACCCAAAATGGCCCCTTTCCTCAAAATTCGTGGGGAAACCCAAAACTGGTCTCTGTTTAAAAATTCCTGACTTTTTTTTAAAAAAAACATCTTCTTGAAAAACCGACCTATTTGGCTTGAAAGCCAACTTACCGACCGATTTTAAAAAAAAGGCCAATTCTCACTAAACTTAGTTTTCTTGCCCGAATTCAATCTGATCACGAATATGTATGGCGTTTGTCGAAATTCAATTATTCAGGTTATGCCCAATTGTTTTTTTTTTAAATTCGTCCCTCTGATAGTTTGTTTTAGTGTATTACTTTTTTTTTTTTTTTTGAAACTTCAAAGTGACCCATTTCCTCGAAATTTGACCGAACTCTTAATCTGGTCTCCGTTTCAAAAAAACCGTAACTTTTAAAGCATCTTCTTGAAAAAAAACCTATTTGGGGAAAGCCAACTTACCGACCGATTTTAAAAAAAAAGGGCCCAATTCTCACTAAACAGTTCTCTTGACAGAAGTCAATGCGATCCAAAAAATGTATGGGGGGTGTCGGGAAATTTTTTGAAGTTATGATCAATTTTTTTTTTTTGAAATTCGCCCCCCTTTTATAGTTTTTTTCAGTGTCATCCAACCCCTTTTTTTTTCCCCCGAAACTTACCAAAGCCCATTTCCTCGAAAATTTTACCGAATCTAATCTGGGCTCCGTTTTTAAAATTCCAAATTTTTTAAAAAAGAAACATCTTGAAAAACGACCTATTTTTAAACCAACTTACCACCATTTTAAAAAACCGGGGGATTCAAACGGGGGCCGCCCCAAGACACTTAAAAAATTACCCTGCGATTATTAGAACTCAAGTTATTGCTCTTTGGTAATTCATTTCTATGACAAATATCGAAAAACACCCGGAAAAAAAAAAAAAAATTTCAAGGGTATTATCCTTTTTGGGAAACTTTTCCCCTTTCAAATGGGGTTAATTCCTGTTTTCTATTCCATGCGTTTGGGGCATTTTTGTGTTGCTCCCATTCTTACCAAACGTTTTTTTGGAAAAATTAATGCTGTCACAAAATGTATGGGGTTTTTCGAAATTAATTTGTTCAAAATTATTCCAAATTGGTTTTTGAAACGTCCCTCTGTATTTTGTTTCAGTGTCATGCCATCACTTTTTTTTTCCCCAGAAACTTACCAAGTGACCCATTTCACCAAAATTCGATCGGGGAAACCAAATTGGTCTTGTTTCCCGGTTTTGAACTTTTTTAAAAGAGAAACATCTTCTTGAAAAACCGACCTATTTGGCTTGAAAACCAGCTTTCCGACCGATTTTAAAAAAAGGGGCCAATTTCACTAAACGTTTCTCTTTCACAGAATTCAATGCTGATCACGAATATGTATGGGTTTGTCGAAATTTAAAGTTCAAATTATGCCCAATTTTTTCTTTAAATTGTCCCTCTGTATAGTTTGTTTTTGGTATGCCATCACTTTTTTTTTTCCCTAAACTTACCGTGACCCATTTTACTGAAATTGACCGAACCAATCCTCCTTCAAAATTCCCAACTTTTTTTTTAAAAAAACATCTTCTTGAAAAAAGACCCATTTGGCGGCCAATTTACCGACCGATTTTTTTAAAAAAAGGCCAATTCTCACTAAACTTGTTTTCTTGCACAGTTTAATGCTGATCACGGAATATGTTTGGGGTTTGTCAAAATTCAATTACGGGTATTTAATTGTTTTTTGAAATTCGTCCCCCATGTTTGTTTCGGTTCATGCCCCCACTTTTTTTTCCCCGAAAAATTACCAAAGTACCCATTCCCGGAATTTGACCCGAACTCTTAATCTGGTCTCCGTTTCCAAAAATTCCCCTTTTTTAAAAGAAAATCTTCTTGAAAAAAAATATTTGGCTTGAAAGAACTTCCACCCATTTTTAAAAAAAAAGGGCCCAAATTTCACTAAACTTGTTTTCTTTTCCAGAAGTCAATGCTGATCACAAATATGTAGGGGTGTGTCGAAATTCCCTTTCCAAAAAGGGTTTTGACAATTTTTTTTTGAAATTGTCCCTCTGTATGTTTTTTTCGGTCTAACCACTATTTTTTTTTTTTTCCTAGAAACTTCCAAAATTACCCCTTTTCCCGGGTTGACCAGAACTCTTTCTGGGTTCCGTTTTAAAAAATTTCCCGT
>BMAV01007495.1:0-15472 GCA_019973955.1 Trichonephila inaurata madagascariensis
AGTTTCAGTGATTTTCCCTATCCAAAAAACAAAACAAAACAAAAACTGGACACTTGTTAATCAAGGAGATTTAGGGTTAAACCTGACTAGAATGATATTAATATTTGAAAATTTTTGTTATTTGAAGCACCAGATTCCTCCCTCTCCTTAAAAGCATTTGTTTGTTGTTCAGTTATTTATGTGTATCAATTTAATTCGTTAACGTGTGCTTCTTAAGTTTTAAACGCTGAACTTTCCTACAGTTACAAATTTAATTCTTTTAAAGTAAATAGTAGTATTAGGTGCTATAAAAGACATTTAAGTTGATAAACTTGCAAAAATTCAATATTCGGTAAGCAGGGATCTACCAGAAACCAAAAAACAGGGCTAGGGGTCTATGAGACAAAAAAAAGTTTGGGAACCTCTGGTTTAGAGCTACAAACCGATCACTCGGGAAACTACCACCCTCACGTCTAGTCTTTATTGAAAGAAAAGTCAAAGTTTACATTTTAAAAGCAGGAATTAGTGAAATAACGTAAAACAAATTTAAGAGGTAACTGTACGATATACATACGGTATACATAATACGAACATGCAAAGCAAAAATTATAATTATAAAAAAAAGAAGACATAAAGGGTAAGAGAAGGAAGAAGGAATATAGTACATTATTCCAGCATTTTTACAAATACATCAAAAATAACAAAAAATGCTCCATGTGGACCCAAAAACAAAAAAAGGCAGTTAACATAAAAAAATTTCAAAAAATATTTTTTTTTTCCGATTCATATTTTCAGTTGACGTCATCACTTCCTGTTGATACTTTTTTTTCTCTTAAATTGTCATTCAGTTTAAAGAAAAAAATGATTCAGCATCAGAAGGAAGATTATGTGAACTATTGGCGACGAGCTTCGTAATTTTGAACCATGGTCAAGTCACACTCTCTTAACTTCCTCACCACGCCAAAGGGAGGACTTTGAGCCAGGACAGATTTAACTCTCGACAGATAGCCTCTACACGGTGGATATAAAAAGTGTGCTCGGTTGTTAGATTGGGTGCAGTTTCCATCATGGTGCAAGACAAATTTTTAGTGGTGTGAGGACTTGGAACATACGGCTGAATTTAAACATCGTCATCGACAAATTCCCGACCATGACTAGACGAATCCCACGGTCGCGTTTAACAATGGGTATCGTCTTCTGGATGGACTTTTTGGTTCCTCTAGTTATATTGTCTTTTCTCTTCTCGAGTTTTTGAATCTCTATAATTGTCATAGGTTGACTCGACGCTGCTACACACTATATTTAACGAAGTCTCAAAATGTTCATATGGTCTGGAAATTTTCATATATTCTGGAACAGTGACTTATAAACTGAACTGTCGTTTACAGGGACGTTTTAAGGCATGAGGCGATTGGGGTCAGTTCCAGGTCCTCGCCTTTGGAAGGAAGCCTCGTTTCGTTCTTGATTCGGCCTCAGTGAGATCATGACCCGAATAATTGCAATCGTCAAATGCTATTCCGGACATATTCTCCAAAAAAAACTGTGTGTGTGGTCATTTTAAACAATGTGTTAGCTGACAACAGTGGTAAGACCGCATGTTCGTGTAGGCCGTGTCGGTCGAGTTGGCTCGTGCCTAGGTTGTAAAATTGTGAGTCACGCACATTTATTTGTTATAGGTTACCGTTTGTACAAGTACTTGACAACGTCTGCTATATATTGTCTACTCAAAGGGTCGCAGGTAGGGTCTACTTTGCTAGGGAAATCTTAAAACGATATAACTGTCGCCATTTAAATCGATTTACAATCATGAAGAAATTATTTAATGGAATTCCAGTTAACCTGATCGTCGCAAAATAGCGAATGTTGCTTTTAACGTCGCACTATAAAGCACCGTGACAGTAGGGAGGATCTATTTTGATGGACAAATATCAGATGCGGAAGTGTGTGTGTGTGTGTGTGTGTGTGTGTGTGTGTGTGTGTGATGTGTGTGTGTGTGTGTGTGTGTGTGTGTGTGTGTGTGTGTGTGTGTGTGTGTGTGTGTGTGTGTGTGTGTGTGTGTGTGTGTGTGTGTGTGTGAGTGAGTGAGTGAGTGAGTGAATGGGTTAATAATTAATGGATGGATGAGAGATTCTCAAGTTATATGAAACTGTCTGTCCTTATCAGAACCGAATAAAGTTATTTCAGAAAAAAAAAAGGTCTCATCCTATATTCATATACAGTCGAAGCTCCATATTACGAACCTCTATATTGCGAATTTCCCTACATAGCAAACTTTTTGCTGGAACCTTGAACATTTCACGATTTTCGCAAAATAACCTCTCTATAGCGAAGTGCACTTTCTATAGAACGAACTTTTTTTGTGTGATTCAACTTTTGTTCTCCCTTATTTTAAAGTATTTCTGAAAAAAAATTCAAGTTATTCTCTCTTGAACACATTTTATGGTGGTCATAAATCTTGAACTGGGTTTATCATATCCTAAGTCGCCGAGAGCAAAAGAGTTCTAGACGTTTCATCCAAGAAGTGCAACCTTTAATTCCCATTGCCCAGTTCACTAGAAACATCTTCGATATCCTCTTTCACCCTCAGTGGATTTGTCCCGTGTCCTAATTGTAAAATAATGTATGTTTAATATTAGTTGTATGCTTTAAATTATAAAATTTCCTTATAAAATTCATTAATTTTAGTATAAAATTATTTTCTTAGTATTGAAAATACAGTGAATTCTTCGACATTCTTTTTTCTTGTTTTTCTTGCAGTTTTTCTTTCTTCCTTGATGGGTATGATATATAAAATAAACACATATATTAATTTAAAGAAAGGTCTGAATAATTACTTTTTTTAATATATAGTATTCATGAATTCAAAATTTGTTTTATGTGGTTTATAAAGTATATTAAAAGATGAACCTCTATGTAACGAATTTTCCATATAATGAACTTTTTTCCGGGATTTAGTGACTTCATTATACAGCGTTCCAACTGTATTATATTACTCGTAAATTTCTGAATTGAGTGATTCTTCAAAACGATGGGATGAGAAAAGTAATCTATATTTTTGACATTACTTGAAAAGCATTCTGTACTTAGTTAAAACGGAAAATAATTTTTGTGATGCCGCTTACACCATCAATTTCTTCATGCTGTATGTCTCTGTTTTCAGGCGAGGCCAACCTGACGTCCGTGAGCGAGCTGTTCGTCGAGTTCTCTGCCTCAGAGGATGCGTATACAAGTCGCAGTGTCCTTGCCCTCAACGTGACGAGGAGGGTGCACGGAAAAGAACTCGTCTGCAAGGTGCACCACCTCACCTGGCTGCAAGCTGCAGCCGTCAGTGCATCCCTCAACGTCCTTTGTGAGTGCAACCTCATTTTCCATACCCTTCTCACTCCATTACCATTTTCGACTTCGATACTATTCTGATAATTCTTCAAATAATCCATGCAAAAAAAAACTTTTATGACTGTAATTAATTACAATATAATAATTATCAATGTTACATAAAACACTTTTGTTGAAAAATTATCTATATTTAAAACTTTTTTCTGTGTACTTTACTGATAAGACTACCATATATATTTCCAACTATAAATCCTTGTATGGCCAAAATGTTTTTTTAAAAAAAATTTACCCAATATTCAAAACACGTATATAAACGGTACCGTATCCTACAATTTTAAAAATAAGCAATGGGGGTGAAAATAATCCAAGTTTAAAATGTGTGTGGAATGTTTTCTTTTAAATTTTGTAAAAAAAAAACCCCAAGTAAACAATTTTTTTTTACAAAACAATCGGAAACTACCCCTTTTCCCCTTCATTTTTTTTTTTATATCTGAGCTGTCTTTTTTTGGGAGACATGTTTGTTTTTTGGAAAAGGAAAAAGATCTTTTTAAAAAATTTTAAAAAACAATAGCTGCTTCTTTTCTGTCTAGAAACAAGTTAAAGAATAAAAAACTTTTTAAATTAGAAAAAAAAGATGAAAATGGCAGCACGTGATCGTGACCTAGTTTATCCAGGAAAACTCGACATCATCATATACATTCCAAACGTGGTTTTTACATCGAAAGTAAATTCGGATTTTATCTCTGATTTTGAAGGATTTATGTGACTTTTCTTTTCTTTTAGAATAAAAGTTTCGCTTAAAACACCCAACAAGTTGAAATATTAAAATAGCTTGTGCATTGCCAACATGAAATATTTTTTTAAAAATTTTTTTTGAACTACAGTTCTCAGCACGTACCCTTCAACCCCCTCCGAAAATAAACCTCATATAAGTCGCCCTCCTTACTTTAACTTTAAAAAACTTCCAAAAAACTCTCAGCTTATACACAGAAATATACTATGTATATTAAATTTAAGATCAATTAACTAATAGACTATATTTCAAAAATGTTATAACACAATGATGAGATTATGTGACTGGCTAATTCCCGAAGTGGAATATTCCAGATCAAGTACGATCAGGTCCTTGTCGTTTTGACAGCTCTACTTGCTTTTGTTTAAAATAATCTCAAGTCAAAGGCATATCATAATATTTATTTTTACTAAATTTGTGATACACCGCGCCGCGGGGGTATCATCTCTTCGTCCACGCGAACTAGATTTGCAGGAATAAATGATTGATCACTCAAATTCTCCATAATAAATCTAATTTATTATTGTCCAAATATATATTGATCAACGCAACACAAATCTTACTAGAGGGATATGATCAGGAGTGATACTACGTAATTATCAATTCTAAGTAAATAGCGCCTGAAATCCTACTCACTATCTTTATGAGAAATAAACCTCAGAATCTTTATCTACTGTAAATTCCTCAAAATGCTAAAGTCCGTTCTATAATTAATCTCTTACCAATCATTCTTCTACTATTATTCTTCCATTCTATTACTATCCGACTTCTATTCTACTATCCGGTTCTATCCCACTTCTATTCGACTTCTATTCAACTATCCGGCTTCTATCCCACTAACTCGCTAATGCTTAAGTTCCCTTATATACCTATTCACTAATCTGCAAATCGTGGTTTCTTCTTGAGAGAATTGGATTGAAATAATGCCCTTCTGGCCCCAAAGATTCCCCAAGAGGATTAGTGAGAAGGCGTGATAAAGCCCCATCACAAATTTTATGTTTTATAAGATAAATTATTTTTTATTGGGCTGTATATTGGCAACTTCACCTTAGCAGACATGACAAGTCCTTAAATGTGAAAACCATTTCCTGATGGCTCTATCTAGTGGTGGCTCATGCTACCAAATTTTGACACTTGAATTAATTTTTAATTCAAGTTCTCATAGAGTGCAAAATATAGCCATGATTTAATTCTGCAGAAAGTACCAGAGCCAAATTAATAAGGGATATTTTACATGCCACATAATTATATGACATGTATGCCTACGATTTTCGCATCCTGAAAATATTATCCAGTCCAGCCGGGATCGAACCAGCAACCATAGGCTTACGAAGGGGGCATGCTATACCTCTAAGCCACCGAGCTGACTGTTAGATAAATTATGAAATATTGTTAGTTTCCCATCAAGAATTTTTTTTCTGCGATTATGATTATAGCAAAATTCTATAATTATAATTAAGTATAAAATATTTCAAATATGAATGGATATGACTCAAGATTTCTTGAGAAAGAAATTAATTTATAGGAACAGAAATCCAGAGACATTTCATGAGTAGTGTGTAATAATCTTTCCAAAAAAAGTGAGAATGATTTTCCGGTAAAAATAGATCTATATGTCGCTTCATCATTTAACCCAAAATACTTGATATTAAAGCCTTACTTGATGCAATTATCGGGAGCAAATTAATGGTTTTCAAACTACACTGCTGGCTACCGTAAATGCAACACCCTGAAGGAAGCATGCAAATAACATGAAATTTACAGCATGCATTAGCGGAGGTGAGATATGCAAATGATTCGAATTTCAGCGCAGACACACATCACGCATGCCTGTGGAGCCACCTCAAAGCCCTATTTAAGGCTTGGAGATTTCAACGATTTCAAGTTCGACAATTGTGTTTTCTTGTGGGTTTTTCAAAAAACGATCAGTTATGTCTCGTAGAAAACAGGGAATCAGCTTTTGATCAAGTATCCGAGTTCGACAGAGGAAGGTTAGTGGCGTACCGAGATTGTGGATTATCTTTCAGAGAAATCGGTAGTGGTGTTGGACGAAACCAAAAAACTGTAACGCGGATATGTGACCGTTGGATGCAGGAGGATACAACGGACTGATGTGGTCGATGCATCCACCTCAAGTGCACCACTTCACGTTAGGACAGGCAAATTGTGTGCATGGCAGTGACGGATCGCTCAGCCACAGCACCACATTGAGTCTGTAACGCATCATTCAGTGTCTGCGCGTACCATTCGACGCCGTTTACAGAAGAGTGGTCTGTCCGCAATGCTTCCATTGCTTGGTCTACCCTTGACGCAGAACCACAGACGTCTCCGCGCCAATGGTGCGATGAAGAAAGGGGTTTGGGTGGCAGAATGGAATAAGTTATCTTTACTGACGAGGGCACGCATCTGTCTGCAACACCACGATGGTCGGATTCACGTCTGGAGACACCGTGGAGAGAGGATGCAGAACAGCTGCGTTATGCACCGCCATACTGGTCCTGCACCGGGGATTATGGTATGGGGTGGTATTGGATATCACTCTCGCACTCCTCTAGTACGCATTGCCGGTACTTTAAACAGTCAGCGCTACATCTCCGAGGTGTTGGAGCCAATTGTCTTTCCTTACCTTCAGGGCTTGACCACAGCCATATTTCAACAGGATAATGCGCGACCACACGTGGCACGCGTTGTCTAAAGGTTCTTCGTCAATCACCAGATTGAATTGCTTTCCTGGCCGGCTCGCTCTCCGGATCTTTCGCCGATGGAAAACATGTGGTCCATGGTTGCTCAACGATTGACCCAGATTACACCCCCAGCTGCCACACCAGATCCACTTTGGCAACGTGTGGAAGCTGCTTGGTCTACTGTACCCCAAGAAACACCCAAGTCTCTTTTGAATCAATGCCGAGGCGTGTAGCAGCGGTGATCTCCAACAATGGCGGCTACTCTGGCTACTGATGCTGGCAGGAACCACACTTCACAGAAGCGTATAAATTTAATCATTTGATACTTGGTCATCATGTTATCTACAAAATAAATTTTGTTGTGCTATCTCTAGTCTTTCTTGGTGTTGCATTTACGATGACCAGCAGTGTAGTTTCGAAACTTTAATGCTTAGTCTTTCAATTTTTCAATTCTACGTGAATTATTTCACAATGAAATCAAGAAAGCCACTAATAATAAACCTTAAAAATAATCAGATGTTTTTTTTTTCTTTTTTTGAGTCTTTATTGGAAAATGTTAGGTGTGGCGGAAAGTTTTGTCCGTTCAGGTTACATGTTTCAGCAAGTATGCGCGTATCCATTTTCTCAACTACCCATTTCAGACAGTATTCGTAAACTAAGATTGCTGTGGAAATACTCGCAGTGGGTGCCAAATAAGTGAAAAGAGTTTGAATGATCGTGTCATCATATGCACATGTCTGCTTGCATGAGACAAAATAGAACTCTTTTTGGACCAGATAATCTGGGGATGAAAAACGAATTACCTATGAAAACGTCGGAAGGAAAAGGGTATATTGTAAAACCGGAAAGAGTCTGCTCTTTTACTTTAAAACCAGAATTGAGCTAGAAATTTTGTGGGAACCCTACCAGGACCATACATTTGACTGTGGGCTAAATTCGGAGACATACTGTCAGTAATTGGATAATTTAAAAATACCCCTTCCCAGAAAAGACTCCGGCCCTATTTATTTGGGCTCATTTGTTCAAAATGCCTGACACTTTTGGGACTCACAGAAACTCGAAACTGGCGAGAAATTCTGCCAAATCTTTCCCCGGACTAGACCCTTTTCTTATCCTTGTTTCTGTCCTACAAATAGGGAAAAATTAAAACAGATTTTAGAAAAAGTTATTGGTTTTATTTTTTGCCTTGGAAAGCGTTTTAAAATGGATATAAAATTGCCATTTCTGGCAAAAATCATAAACAATGATGGGAATTATATTGTTCAATAAAACTTATTCACATGAAAAAGTTATTATTTTGTTTTATTCTAAAAATGGACAGAGCTTTCCGGTAGACCTAAAATGAAAATTCTCTCTCTGTCCCTGTAACAAAAATCTGTACATCAGTATGGAACAAATAACTTAAAAACATCTTAATACCTAAAATATTGTGGTGTGTTGAAACTCCTTCAAGCAATAATTTTATGGAATTCAAATGTATTACTGGGCCATTTTCTTAACAAAAACAAGTAATATAAAAGAAAAATTTAAGTCAATTCCTACTTAGATCAAAGAAAATTTTTATTTTAGCTACTTTTTATTAAATAGTTACAATTAATATAATATGTATATACATAGGACAAATCACAACATTAAGCGGGGCATTAATTTTTTTTCACTTATCATTAAAAATATCGTATTGTCATCCCAAAAAAATCGTGTCTATAAAAAATTTTAGTTCAACTGAATGCTTTAAAAAGGGAGAAAAATACCTTTTCAATTTTTGACACAAGTCGTCAAAAGGGTCGCTAAGTCGCCAACTTGGCTGTATTTGTAATTCTTTAAATAATTAGTTTTAATCAATTAAATTTTTTATTAATTATAATTAAATCAGTGTACTGTCTTCCAAAATAACATGTTCATAAAATTTCAGCTCAAATTGAGCGCATTAAAATGTATTTTATTAACAATTGAAAATTCCACCAAGATAAACAAATAAATGTATTGAGAGTGTGAGTTAGTAGTTGAGAAAAAGAATCAAATAACAAAACCTTCCTACAAAACATTTTTATAATTGAATAATTTTTTTTTCCCTTTAGACGAGCCTTCGTTCTCAATCAGCCGGGAACCCGGGTTCGGCCTCCCGCTGCTGGAAGACATGCGGGTGTCCCTGAGGTGTGAGGTGGACGCCAACCCTCCCAGTGACCCACTGTGGGTCAGAGATGACGGCCCCCTCACGGTGGAGCAGGATTCACTGGGATTCTTAAACTTCACTCCTGTATCCCACCACCATGCGGGGTGGTACAGGTGCACTACGCATCACGAATTCGGGTTCTTCGCTTCTTTTGGATATTTTCTCAACGTCAGAAGTGAGTATGGCGAAGTCTCAATACTTTCAGATTTTATTTTATTTTATTTTCATAACGTCGCACTGAATTATGTTGCTGATGGACCTCGTAATTTCGAACTTTGGTCAAGTGACGAGATCGACTCTTGAGTTAGCACCCAACTCTCCAAACTTTCATGAAATGACAATGTGAGGACTTTGAGCCCAAAATATTTAACGTGAATGAGCCCTTCTGCATGACGTGTATTCAGTGGCACCAGGACACGAATTCGAAACTAAGATCTCTCGGACTACTCATGGCCCGAGCCGGATGGTACGGATCGTGAGCGTCTTGTCAGAGTTCAGCCAGTACCATAGAAGACCCGCCTGTGAGGCAGCGATGCACGTTAAAATCTGTCGATCTGAACACGTCTCCCGTTGGTTGGTGTGGTAGTTGGAGAGGTGCCAGCTCAGGTCGTCCACGTCGCTGACCATGGTTTCAAAATGACGTGGTCCGTCGTCAAACCCTCGTGTAGCTGAACAGTGCGGCGTTAATATTCAATCAATTCATTCTAGGGTGAAAATGTCTTCAGAAAGTACACGAGCAAAATAGAGAGTAAAAGCCGCTTATGTGAAAGATTGTACGTTTGTCAAAAATTGTTTAACGATGTCCATTACTAAGTCTTAATTGTTGTGCTGGATCATGAACTATCTACGGAAAGTTCTGCGGGCATCTGGATTTAGGAACCCTTAATCCTATCTGGTTGCTGCTAAATGAAACGGCTTTTGTGGAATTTTCATGTTAGAGGTGTCTTCATGGCTATTGGACGAGCGGCAGTGGGGGGGGTTTAAAAAACTTTGTTTCCCGGAAGTTTTTTTTTGGAGAAGGAAGGGAGGGGGCTTTCTTTTGGGTTGCTGGGAAGTGAGGAAAATTCTAAAAAGGGCTGGGGGGGGAAAGTAAGGTGATTGATGTGTTGTGACGTAATTCCGGGGGGTAAAAAGGGTAAATTTACGAGAAACAGGCGGGTTTGCAGGCGGTCCCTCCTCTGCATTGAACACGCACGGTGCTGCTTCAAAATAACAATTGGTGTAGTGTGGTAGTTGGGAGAGGGGATGCCACTCAGGTGTCGTCCCGTCCCTTGACCATGGGTTAAAAATTTCGTGGTCCGTCGCCAAAAGCCCCTTGTAGCTGAACGTGCGATTTAATATTCAATCAATAAAATGGACGGTTGGGTCGGGGCTAATTTTCCAACGCATTTAATCTTTTTTATTTGTCACGCATTTCTGTTAATGTAAAGTATCCGGGGAAAGATTTGTTTTTTTTTGATTATTCCTATTGCTATGGTTCAAAACGATTCGTGGAATAAAAATGAGGTATGTTGAAACTTTTTTTCTTGTGGAATTTTAACGCTTTCATTCTATCGAAATGAATTTTAAGATTTATTCAAACCCTTTTATTCCTGTTCTTAATCCATTGATTTTTTTTTAATTTTAATTTCCGCAATTCTATTTAAATTGAATCTGTATCCACATCCTTCTTCTAATTTATGTTGAGGCCTAGGACTTATGATAATCGTTTTTTTTCCTGATAGGGCACATTTGATATTTGTAATTCAATAAATTCATTAATTTTTTTAAAATTTTTTTAAAAGGCTGCATTCACCCTAAATATATAGAAAAAGGCCCCGGGAATTTAATCCCCTTTTCTGCTTGGACTTTTTCACAATTCCACTTATTGGTATGCAGGTAGATTTAAATGAAAGACTAAAAAATTAAAATTAATTCCCTTCTGTTTCTTTATGATGACCCTTTTTTGTACTGTGTGATGCATAGTGTTAATTCATCATTGATATTACCTGTTGTTGCCCTTTAATCCATTTTTTTTTTCCCAGGATGTAGTTTTGGGGCTTTTTTTTAAAATCCTTTTTTTCTAATTTTAACTTTTTTTCTCTTTTTTTTTCCTTGCTGGGAACCTAGACTGAATCTATCACTTAACTATTTGGGAAAGGTTTCCCCAAGGATCCTTTTTTTCGAACTTGAAAAACCCTGTCTCGGTGGGTACCGGAGAATATTAGAGGTTCCATAAACCCCAAGATTTTTGGACCCAAGCCAAAATCGTATTTGGTAAATTAAACTTTGCCCCCTTTTCCCCGGCTATGCAGGTTTGGGAAGTCGACGCCACTGCCCTGTCGGGGTTGTTTGAAGTTTTATAGATATTTAAAACATGCAAAAATTTAAAAGGGAAAAAAAAGGAAAAACCAAAATTTTTAATGAAGTTATTTTTATATTTTTGGTTAAAGTTTAGAAAATTGTTAGTGTGCAGATTAACTGACTTTCCCTTTAAAAAGTGCGGAAGTGATTTTCCCCCATTCTTACGAGGAAATTTTCCTTTAAAAAAACCATCAGCGGTTTTAACTTTTTAAAGAGGTTGGGGTCATTTCCTTTTTCTAGGGGGAATTTTTCTTTAAATGTTGACTCACCCCAGAATAACTTATCCAAAAACATTTAGAAAATGAATGGCGAAACAGTAACTATTCGATAAAGACCCCTTTGAATTAATTTAAAAAAAATTTTTTAATGACGACGCCCACAATTTATCTTCTGGAAAAAAATTTTCAATTTTAAAAAGTTCCAATTTTTACAAAGTAAAAAACCCAATTACCGATACATCAATCAAATAAAAGGGATATTATAGTTCACTAAATAGCAAAATTCCCGACTGAGACCCTACCCCTTGATCCCGAATCCTAAAGTCAAAATAAAAAAAGAAAAACCCGACTTTATTGTTGGTGTGGCCCCGGATGTTTCGAAAAAAAACCAAAATTTTTTATATTTATTCCAGTTGCAGTTCCAAACGGGGTTTTTGGGGAGCTGCTTTGCCCAAGGGGATAAGCAGGTGAAAAAAATTTAAACATACTGAAACGTTGCTTTTTGTATCTGGGGTTTGGTGAATTCTATATACCAGGATTGGCAAAACCCTTTTGGATCAAGCGCCATTTTTTTTTAACAGAAATGTTTAATGGAATTGCTGCCAAATAATTTTGACGTTTATTGGGAAAATAATAAAACGAAGAAATTAACGCCCAAAAACCCCTATTTATTTCAAAAAAAATGCTTTTTTTCCCCTTTCGGGTAAATTCAATTTAAATTTTACAGCGTGTAATTAAAATTTAAAAATAACTTTTAGTGTGATTTCTGTTTTCTGATTAGATGAAAAATAACTTTCATTAGGGTTTTGGGAAGATGTTATTTTTAGCAAATGTATGCTGAATTGGGAAATCTGTAAAAACGGTTTCTAGGGGATTTTAAAAAAGGGGCCTTCTTCCGGAAAATAATCATCCCCAGGCGGGGGTAGATGAGAAAAAGGATTAGAATAGATCCCGCTTATTTTCAAACTTTAAAAGTTTTGGGGAATTAAAATTCCCTTTTTTTCCGAAATTTCATTATCAGCATTTTTTTTATTTTTCTTTTTAAATCTTTCTATTTCAATCAATCTTCAAATTTTTTTTCCTTTTTTTTAACAAATTTTTGAGTTTATATTAAACTAGACGAAATTAATCAGTTGCTTTTCCCCAAAATTTTTAAATTTTCCCAACCAATCTAAGGGGGAAATTTTCCCCTTTTTTTGAAGGAAATCACATCAGAAAAATCTCGCGGGAAATCGACCAATTATTCGATTTTCGAATACTTCATACTGAACTTTGTTATTTTGGTTTAAATTAAAAAAGTTTGTGATCGGGGGTTTTCCCAAATTTTGCATGTGCCCTCAATTTTCCCATAGGGATGGGTTTGCCATCCATATTTTTATAACTTAGTGTTTATTTAATTTTTCATTTTCATGTAGTAAATGCTCTATGCCTTCGTAAAGTATATGCTTTTCTTTATCTTAAGGGTATTTGGGCAATTTATTTTCTAACAAAACATTCGTATTTATTTTTTTAATCCCATTCTCGATAACCCGACATTTTCACGAACTCGCACAATTCAATTATTTATTTAAAAGTATGATATACGTAGAAATGATAATAAATTGTTTTCATGAAAAAAGGGGAAAATTTTTTGTCCCCTTTTAAATTTATTTTAAACCTTTTTGGGGGGGTTTTTTTGTATACTGAATTACAGCCAGATTTCCGAATAACTGGCGAGAGAGCTATTTCAAGTATATGGTGTCGCCATCTGTGGAGTATTTCTATTACAATTTTTTTCTTTCAAAGCAATGAATAATTGGAAAGCAAAATTGCATTGGTGGCCTTTAAAAAGAGTAAGGGGTTTGAGGCTTAAAACCCTTCTTTTTAAAGTGAAAGGAAATTTTTTTTTTTCAAAAATTAGGTCTTAGTGTTTTTTGTTCCCTGTTTTTTTTTTTTGTGTTTCCATTGGGGGGATTAACCCCGGGCAAAAAAACAAAAAATTAAAAAAAAGGGGGTTTGTGTTAAAATGATTAATAATATAGTATATTAATATAAACTTTTCATTATTATCAGGGCTTAAAATATGACATGTTTTATATGCGTGGATTTTTATGTAATGAATATTTTCTAAGCTAAGAAACAAGAATTTTTACAGAAATAATTTATTATTTTAATTTTAATAAAAGCAAATTAAATCTATTAGTAATACTTTTAATTTGATTTATTCTAGCTGCTGAACTGCCCGTTTCTTCAAATGCAGGAGATACACAACTACCAAGCGGTCTTGGACAATCTACAAATCTTGGATGCATTCCAGATGGTAATTTATTTCTATTTTTCCGCATTTAAGATTTAAAAACGGAGTAAGGAAGAAATAAATCATTTCTTTTACTAGAAAATTTCTTATATGCTTTTAAAAAAATTTCCCCCTTTTTTGGTAAAAATTTAAATTTTTATAATAATTTCGTTTATGAAAAATTTTACTTCCTCTATTCGCCAAAAGGGTGAAAACCCTTCATTGTGTAATCCAATATATACTCTCTTTTATGCTTCTCATTAAAGTTAATAGATGGCAGCACAAGTGGTTTTCCTGCCTAAGTAGATACATTCAGTTTCGTAAATAGTGATTTATATTCCTTTTCAACCCATTGTGTAAATTTTAATAAACTTATTGTTTTCCCCGTGGTTTTTCTTTTGGTTAGTGCATCAAAATAAATAATTTGCAATGGCTATTTCGAAATCATAAAATTACGAGGAAAATGAGAATAAAATGTGAACCCAATAACAGACGATGAATTTTCTTTCCATAATGAAAAAAGGAATAAAAAATTTGTGAAAGTAATTTATTTTATTCACAATGAAGTAGTAAAATATTTCTTAACCAACTAGTAATTAATGTCACACTGAAAGAGAACAGTGTGAATTTATTTTAAAGTGGAATAAATTATTGTTAAATTGTATTATTAATTTGTTGAAATAAAAAGTATTATAATTACTTCAGAATCGTACACAGAACTCTGATATGTGGAAGGGAGGAGTAACTTCTAAAAAACACGTTGATGAAAGCTCCGAGAGGTAATCTTTATGTTGAAAAATTATAAAAAACTTATGGTGTATGAGAATTGTACTCCCAGCCCCCACCCTTGTGTATGCCGCACCATTCCTCAATAAAAAATAAGATTATGTTGATGCACGGGAGGTTTATATGTTAGATATAATTATTAATATGTTTTGAGAGATTTCAATATTCCTAAAGAGCAATTTTTCTTCGATATATTAATATTTTTCGTATTGTAAAAACATTTTATATTAAAAAAAGAGAAAAAAAATTATTTAAAATATTTTTTTATGCAAAAAAAAATTCAGAAATTTTAATATTTGAATGTAATTGTGTTATTGATACCCAATATTTTTTTTTAAAAAAATCCCAAATTTTTTGTTTTAATACAAATATATATTCGGGAAAAACTTTTTTACAAAATTTCCGGCCCAGCAGCAGTTTAATCCTGAAGCTGAAATTTTAAAAAATAGGTAAATTTCGGGGAATTTCAAAATGAGAAGCCCGGGACTGAAAAAAGATTACGTCGGGGAAAGGGAAAAGGGCCCCCCAAAAAAAGTTTTGCAGGGCGATAAAACAGAAAATTGTATTGAAACCAAGATTTCTTTTATCGCGTGGGATGGGTTCCTTTTTTTGCAAATTCCACTTTTTGGAAAACACGATTCCTTTTTACCTGTATTAGAAAAAAAAAGTACCTGAAAATGTTTCTTAAGAAATAAATCATTTGTAGAGATTTTTGGGGGAGGTCACAAAAAGGTTTCCCGGTTTTTTTGAAAAAAGAACCTAAATTCAAATTTTCCCCCCCTTTTATCCCATTACTGTTGATATTGATGCAGCATCTGAGAAGCTACAGCTTGGACTTTAAAAGTTAACTTTAATTTAAGGAAAATGGAATGCCAATGGCATTGA
>BMAV01007496.1:1037-30404 GCA_019973955.1 Trichonephila inaurata madagascariensis
TTTAAGTATGATGTCCATTATATAGGTAAACGTATCTTAACATTTTAGGGACATTCTTAGAAATAAAATTTTAGTTTTATAATTAGATACATTTCTATGGATTAACTCTATTTAAATTATTTAAAATTAGCAAGGATATAAAATTACGGCCAGAAAATCTTGTAAAAAATTCTGATCACTTTTTCATAAAAAAAAAAAATTAAAACATGTTTCGTATACTTAAATTAATATAAATTTAGAAGTGCTCTTAGTATTTTGTAAATAATTGGCCGCATGATTTTTAACATAGTAGAGAAATGCATTCCTTTTATTTAAAATAATTTACTGTAAAGAAAAAATTGTGTGAAATTGTAGTTTCTATTGTTGCTAAGGTAAAAAATATTTCAATAAACATTTCGTTCATTTTATAGGCACTTAAATAAGGGAATTTATTTTTAATTTGGCGTTTAATATAGTTATTTTAGAAGAGGAAACCATAAGAGAGTATCCTATGGTTTATTATGGAACGAGAATTCTTGCATTCTAAATTTGTGAATTTTTAACTTTCTCTTTATAAGAAAATTGATTGCGTGTAGAATTTAAGCTTTTTATTCCATTTTATTAAAAGGTATAACACAGGCAGTATGTAATTCAATTTTTGTCTTGTTCAAACTCGAATTTCATTAGGTACAAAAAAAAAAAAAAAAAGAATCCCTTTCACAAATATGTATTTATATACGAATAATTACATTTAGCAGTAACATGTAATTGAAATCCCCTTTTTCATTATTTTATTTGGCATAAATTTAGTAACAGATTGAGTCGAGTTTATGCATTATATGCGTAAATATAGGATTATACTATGGAAGGATATATACTAATTTTTGTTTGAAAATGAGTTTAATTTATAATCTGATCTAGCTTTCAAGTATGAGAAAAAAATTGTTTCTAGTTAATTTTGGAAGTCTGCTCTTTTATTTTTACAGAGAGAGAGTTTGATATAAAGTGATAAAATATTAAGCCTTTAAAAATTTTCCGTTTATATTAAACAAAAATATCAGAGAAACTCGATTCATTGTCAGTGAAAACCATAGCTTCCGGTCAATCCATCATTCGACTTGTATCATTATGAATATATATACATATTGAATTGTTATTAATAAAACAAGTATTTACGATTACGTAAAGATTAAAATGTAATTTGATGACCCACAGAATGAGTGAAACAAATAACCGATTTAATAAAATCTATCAATGAATATTCAGTGCACAAGATATCAAATTATAAATAAGCATTGTATTTTGTAGAATAGAAAACTAAATATGAAAATAATCATTTCAAATCACTTTAGTAAACACTTTTTATTCTGTATCAAAAAACTCTTACCCTTTCGATTTATAGTAATAATATTTTTGAGATCCGACTAAATCATACGGTTATATTTAAAATACTTATTCGTAACATCTGTAAAATGTACAATAGAGGAGAGCTGCTTCTTTTTTGAATTTCCGTGTCATGAATAACAGTATTATTTAAATTAATCCACTATCATTTCGTTAAAAACCCGGAGCTTCAAAAAACAATCATAAACAATAATGTAAGCGCTTTCTACTGGCAATCGTATTACTTACCACTGCAATTACATATTTAAACTTTTTATTAAAAAAATAATGAACAAATAAACTATGTGATTTCATTTTAAATAAATTTGTTCCATGTATTTAAACTTGCTATTTCGAAAGATGGTTATATATTTTTTTATGCTTTCGATAAGAATCCAGCTTTAACCGAGCGAATAGTTCCACGTCTACAGCGAAAATGAATGATGGGCATCGTATTCAAAGCAAGCGCTGATATTGGCGAGAAATTTGCTAAGCTCTGTAACCCTGCAGAATGTGATCCCCCGAATCCTTCCCCTCTCCTCATCTAAAAAAGTGCTCTTTATTTAACGACTTTCAAATAAACGAATTAATTCACTTCTCTTCTAATTAAAGTATAAAGCTTTAGATATCGCGTGTATAAGTAAATCAATCGAAATTGTTTAGGCTAGGATGATAGCGTCTGTAAAAGAAGCAGATGTCACGTCTTTTAGTTTCGGTTTCGCTTCGACATACTGTCAAAAAAAAGTTAAATAACTCGCAAAATAATGCAGCTAGAGCTACCAAATTTTATACACATATTTAAAAAAGTCACACAACTAAAATAAGGCAATAAAAAAATTAGTTAAAATCGTCATTTTTAGGGTAATGTGTCCCCTTTAAAGGGTGTGTTTCTAACAAGACCCATTCATCCACTTTAATTTCTACATCATGACTGCGTCTATTATAATATTTTCCCCTTCTTTCATGTTTAGTTTTTGTTTTTCGTCTAGCTTCATCAAACAATTTTTCAATATCTCTTACAGCAAATTCAGTTCCGTCCAAAACCATGACTAATTTTTGAAATGGGGTAATCAACTTTCGACCCAAAAATAATTCCGTGGGGGTTTTCCCGTCGTTTCATTCACTGCTGTACGAATAGCATAAGCAAACTCACGTAAGAATTGGTCCCAAGTATTGTGTTGATCATTTACATAATTTGCAATCATTTGCACCAGATCGCGATTTACGCGTTCGGTTCTATTTGCCTGAGGTCTATATGCAACAGTCTTCACATGCCTTATGCCTAATCTTTCACTTAAATGTTCAAAAATTTCAGATATAAATTGGGGACCGTTATCCCTTATCAATTTTATTGGAGCTCCAAAACGCGATATAAAATTATCAAAAAAAGTTTCCGCTATTGTACAAGCCGAGGCCTTTTTAGGAGGTATAATTTCAGCTCATTTGCTGAAATGATCGGAAATTACTAAAACATATCGATTACGTCTCACTTTCGATGTAGGATACGGACCTAACAAATCTAACGTAACTATCTCATTTGGATAATTTGATACAATCGGATTTAATCGACCAGCTGGTAACGCGTTTTTATAATTATTAACTTGGCACATATGGCATGTAGAGACATATTGATCAATAAATTTTCTCATATGCGGGAAATAACAAACGTTCCGTATTTTATGATAAGTTTTAAATCAGCTGAAATGACCTGTTATTGGCTTGTCATGAAATTCGCGTAAGATTTTGTGACGGCTCACGCGTTCTTTCTGTAACATAACCTCTGGGTTCTTTGACGGCCAAGATTAAAGGGAAATCTTTTCCAACCCAAATCCAAGAAGTGAAAAGAAAGTATAGATGCAAATAAGATAGCCTTTAAAAGGACAGAAGTTTTAGTAAGCATGATGGCAATTTAGAGAAAGTTCAGTTTGGAAAAGGTAAAAGTGTAATTTGACGGCCTACCTAAGATTCACGGATATCTAGCCGATACTACAAGGTTTCTATTGCACGCGAGCCCAACAGTTTATCTGAAGGTGTTTGAACCGTTGCGTGGAATTTAAGGCTGGACAAATCATTTGATATATGAAATCGTAATATTATTAGGATTGAGAGTAGGCGGATAATATAATTATTTAGATAAGTGATCCAATTGCACGATCTGTGTTAGATACAGCTACGTGTTTTGGTTTATTCTCACAAAATATAAGTTTGTTCAATATATAAGAAATTTAAGTTAAACTCTTAATAGTCATATTAAGAATTCTAAAATGTCTCTTCATTTTGAGAATCCCACACCTCTAATTCACGCCGACCCACAAAGATATGGTTGATAAAGATCGACCATATCACAATTTCATTTCTTAAAGACTTTGAAATGTATACACGCATTTCAACAAACGACGTTGCGTGTTCCGCATAAAACAACAAGCCTTCAATTAGACGGAAGTCGCGGGACCAATTCTCACATATCGCCGCCTTAAGAGGTCTCAGGGGTGTTAAATTTTTCTAGAGGTTTGAAAATATAAACAATTTTCAAACAGGTATAATTCTTTTAAATTTAAATTAAATTATTCGAATCTTTTACACATTATTTATAAAAGAATGGGGCTTCAGAAAAGTATAAAATGTTTAAAATATAATCATAATTTTAAAAATCATAAGCATATGAAAATTCTATGATAAATATTAAATATTTTTTGCGTTGCACACTCTATTTTCTAAGATAGTAGATTTAATTACTTGCTATAAGTTGAATAATAAAGTTAAATGTATCCTCATTACACTGTAGCTATTTTTATATAAATAGAATAATAACTTACATATTTTAATAAATAAAAAAATACATTTTTAAAAAATATTTAAAAAATTGCAATGTTTTACAAATATTTTGAAATACAAAAGACATATAATACTAAAATTAGGTACGGCTTAAAGAGTATGATGCATTTTATAATTCTATAAATTTTTATACATCAGATGCTACTATTTTAGAAAATAGCGTGCGCAACACAAAAAAACTTAATATTTATCATAGAATTTTCATATGCTTATGATTTTTAAAATTATGATTATATTTTAAACATTTTATACTTTTCTGAAGCCCCATTCTTTTATAAATAATGTCTAAAAGATTCGAATCATTAAATTTAATTTTAAATGAATTATACCTGTTTGAAAATTGTTTATATTTTCAGACCTCTAGAAAAATTTAACACCCCTGAGACCACTTAACAGAATTATCTTCCGGGTTTTCTAAATATCTATACATATGACCTAATTCTGGATCAATATGTTTTGCTCTGTTATTAACTGTTCTCGCGACGTAAGTACTAGATCTCTGATTATTACGTAATTAACTTTTTCTCCCATTATACTTTCAACCGGGTTTCTGGATAAAACGTCCGCCACCGCATTTTCAGTTCCAGGTCTATGCTCCCATTCTATATTAAATTCCGCTAATTTGAGTGCCCATCTGATCATCCTACTCGACAAATTTTTTCATGAGTTAAACGTGTTAAAGCAGCGTGATCTGTAATAACTTTAATAGGCAGTGATCCTAAATATGTTCGGAATTTATTCAGCGCCCACACTACTGCTAGACATTCACTTTCGGTTACCGTATAATTCCTCTCAGCGTTGTTCAGAGTACGTGAAGCAAATGTAACTGGTCTTTGTTCTTGACTTAGAACTGCTCCCAAACCTATTGAACTTGCATCTGTAAATAACTCGAACGGCTTTTTGAACTCCGGCAATTTTAAAACTGACGCCTTTGTTATGGCCGCCTTAACCGCGTCGAATGCCTTCTGCGCATCAATGGACCAGAAGAATTTTTTTAATTTTCGTTTAAGATTATAAAGGGGCTCACAAAAATCAGCATAATTTTTAATAAATTTCGCATACCACTGGGACATACCCAAAAACTTGGATACCTCCTTTGAATTACGTGGTGGTTTCATCTCGAGTATGGCTCGAACCTTTTGTCTCATCCGTTTTGATTCCTTCCTTACTAATAATCGCTCCTAAATACTTCAATTCTTCGCAACCAAATTTACATTTATCCTTATTTAATGTCAATCCTGAATCTTGAAATAACGAAAAAACCTCCCTTAAATGCTCAACATGGTGAGTGAACGATGGAGACGCAATAATGACGTCATCCATGTAAACACTCACAAACTTCCCTCTATTACCGGTTTCAGGATTAGGTCAATTGCCTTCTGAAAATTGGGAGCCGCCCCTGATAAGCCAAATGGCTTACGCCGAAATGCATAAGTGCCACTTTTTAATACGAATGCGGTCTTAACAATATCACTGGGGTTTACTGCCATTTGAAAGTATCCATTTCTTAGATCAAGAGATGACATTATTGTCGTATAGGGGATATTCGTTAATAAATCATCTATTAATGGGAAGGGGTAGCGTGGATACTTCGTGATCGAATTTAGTTTCCTATAGCCAACCGCAAATCTATATGCTTCCGGATTATCCGGTGGTAACCCATTATATTTCTTACATAACACAACAGGTGACGCGTACGGGGATTGAATTGGAACAATGGTTCCTTCTCGTAACATTTTCTCTACATGATAATCGAGTATCGCTTGTTTTTGCTGATAATATCTGTTGGGCCTGGAAACTACTGGTGAACTATCTCCCGTATCAATTTCATGGTATAAAACATGAGTAAGACCTGGTTTGTCTAAAAACAATACCTTAAAACTACTAAGCAAATTTTGTAATTACTGTTTTTGCTTATCCTCCAACTTTGTCTTAGACAGCTCTATTTCAACATTTCATCTTCAACTGCTTCAACCACCCTCTCTATCTGCAAATCGGGAATCTTCAACGATTTTCGATCAAAGTCTAAAACAATCTTTGATCCACTTATGAAATCAACTCCAAGAATACATGGATATTCCAAATCCGTCAACACATGAAACAATCAAGGTTTTTCAAACTACCTAATTCGAATATTCAATTCTACAATTCCTATATTTTGACATTTCGCTCCTTGTGCTGTGATCACCTGAGCTCGCGATTTTTTTACTTGCTTAAAAAAAATATGTTTTATATATTTCCTCCGATATAAATGATTTCTCCACTCCGGTGTCCCATAGCGCTTTCAAAAATGTGTTATTTAATAAAATAGGAACATATGGAAGTTCCACGTGTGATATACATATCGGAGAAAGTTTAATTGATATATCCACTGCCGATTTCTTTCAATTATTTTGAACTTCATTAAATTTTAAAACATTCACAAGCGTCCCCTTTGCATCCTATCGTCTCGACTGAAATTCTCACTCGAACCCCTATTTCTGCGGTCCCCTCTATTAAAATTATCATTTCGATCTTCTTTTCGAAATTGGTATCCCCTTTTGTTGAATCTCCGATCATCATTCTGAAATCTATTCCTACTCTCGAACCACTTATTACTTTGACGGCCATTCTCATATTTACCTCTAGAATCATTTCTGCCATTATTTGGTCTGCGCCCAACTTCAGAATTTCTCCAGTTTCTGCGATTATCATCAACATTAGACATCCTATGCGCGTTTTGATTCTGTCTTTCACCATTATCACTATTCTGTGAACCCCGTTTTAATTTGTAAGAATACCTCTCTTTAAATTTAGCTAAGATTTCCAAAAGTTGTACCGTGTTTTGTGGATTTCGGACCACCACATAGTCCTGGACTTGTGGTTCGAGTCTAACAAAAATGTGATCTACCAAGTCTGCCTCCGACATCCTTAGTTCTAAACCCTTGTGGATTTTTAAAAAATCGTAAACCAAATTCGTTGGTTCCTGATTCCTTCCCTTCTGGGATGCATAAAACCTCGCTTGTAAATCTTTCTTATTTTTTATCGCGGGGAATGCTTTCGCTAATTCTGCTTTTAGTTGCGCGAAATCCGTGGTGGTATCCTGCACTAACACTGATCCGAATATCTGATACCAATCTTGGGCACTTCCCCGGAAATAACCTTTCAAATAAGCACTTGCTAAATCACTAGGTACTTCTAGTAATTTTATTTGATTGTCTATGGCCTCCAGGAATTCCGTCACGTTCTCTGACCCGGAAAAGCACATTTCTGGTAAAATACCAAACCCACTTGATTTTCCTACCCCAGAGTCATATAAATTAAATCTGTTCGGGTGCCAATGTGATATGGTCGTTCTATGGTGACCATATCTTTGGTTTTCTACGTGAATTAGAGGTGTGGGATTTTTGAAATGAATCGACAATTTAGAATTCTTAATATGACTTTATTAAGAGTTTAACTTAAATTTCTAATATATTGGATAAACTTATATTAAGTGAGAATAAACAAAACACGTAGCTGTAGCTAAACCTGATCGCGCAACTTGGATCACTTATCTAAATAATTATATTATCCGCCTACTTTCAATTCTGATAATATTACGAGTTCTAATATCAAATAATCTGTCCTGCCTTGAATCAAGCTACGGTTCAATCACTTTCAGAGAGACTGTTAGGCACGGTGCAATAGTATGCACCTTGTAGTAATGGCTAGGAATCTGTAATCTTTGATAGGCCGTCAAATTACACCTCTATCTCTTCCAAACAGAACTTTCTCTAAATTGCTATCCCACTTACTAAAACTTCTGTTCTTTTAAAGGCTATCTTATTTGCATTTGCCATTGCATTTCATTTCTTGGATTTGGGTTGGAAAAGATTTGCCATTAATCTTGGCCGTCAAAGAACCCAGAGGTTATGTTACAGAAAAGACGCGTGAGCCCGTCACAGTATTTTGTCACTATTATAACTCATTACCTGGCCAAAAAATGAAGTTTTGCACTTCAAATTTTATTTGAATTATTATTAATGTGTTTTACTTTTTATTCTTTTATAAGTTGATGAGTTAAGTATTAGACAAATAATGAAAAGTTCTCTAGGTTGAAGGGTAGCACATTAAGTGTTTGCACGAGGGTGGCAGATACCCTAGGATCGGCCCTGAGAGTTACCATATATAGTAAAAAACGAAATTTTAGAGGGTATATTGTAAAAGAGCAAGATCAAAATAGTACACAAAAGAAGTGTTAAGTTAGAGTTAAGCGGAAAACAAACCAAAACATAGTCATTTGCCATCCTCATCACGTGATCGTGACGTCACATGAATTGACTTCATTGTGGTAACCGTCTGTCAGAAATTCAGACTTCTGATTGAGTCACACAGATTTAGAGAAAATTATCGTTAGATATAAGAAATATTACTCGGTTCTATCGCAATGTAAAAAAAACCGAAATACAATTACACCTTTTAAAGAGAAAGCATTGAAAAATGAATTTTTAATGCCAATTTTGGAATTAATTTACATTAAAAATTTTCTGGGATTTTCCACTGCCAAATCCTATTTTATAGCCAAAAGTTGATCGCCAAGATGGTAATTAAGAGTAAATGGTTTGTAGTAACCATGTACGATATGATACTCACGGGAAAACTTCGTGTAGTAATACATTGTATTCCTAAAATTTGGCTTTTTTAGGAACGCGTCAATGTCCTTTTGAAAATATTACCAGAGTAGTTTCAACGATTTCTGGAATTCACATTTGAAAATTTTTCTTATCTCAAAATTAGATAAAAAAAAACTTTGTGTATGGACAAGTTCTACTTTGTAAACTTGAGCGGAAACCCCCACTTACTTCCGGTGTAATGTTAATCTATGGGAAAACATCGAAATTCGACTGAGTTTTTCAAACTTCTAATGCAAGTTTTTGAAGATCTTTTTAAAATACATGGATAAAAGAGGATCTATAGATTTCAGATTCAGAGTTTTATAATATTTATTTCAGTATCTTTGCTAAAATACCTTGTTAACTTTTTTGATTCATTTAGAGCTAGGTTGGCCCAATTGCTTGCTTATCGTGGTTTTTGGCGACTAATGGAATGTTTAATATCAGAACATCTATTATCATAACTGTATCAGTTTCTTTGATTTTTTGTTTCTTGTTTATCAAATGAAAAGTAATGACAAATATTTAAAAAAAAAATTTAAATAATTGTTTTTGGTAAACTTTATAACAGTAGAAGTCAAAGTAGGTATAGTACAGATCAGGGGTGGCCAACCCAAATGACCTCGCGGGCCACTTTGGAAGAGCTTTACGATCCCGCGGGCTGCATATAAAAATATATATCTTTATATTAGATTTGGATTCATTACAAACATTTGTTGGAGTTTTAAAACAGACTGATAAATTATTATTGTTTTCATTGTTTTTCATGTATACAAACATAGATAGTATAATAAAAAAAAGTGTACTTATGTAAGCACGTAAGAAGGTATACTGCTTTGGCGTAACAAGATTAAAATCTTTCTAAAAATCTTGAGCATGGAAAGCTGGGCCAAGGACGAAAGGCGGTCACGAGCAGAGTTGAACGATATTAACCTTAGGTCAGTCGGACCAGCCAAACCCGAGATAATTACGATCTAAATAAATTTAAACACCCCCGCACAAGGACAAAAGGACCAATAACATGGGGGTTTTCCGGCACACTATATCTGGAGATGAGGTGAACCTAATGTGACACTTGAGACCTCATATTGAATTTCTTGGCAGGAAGAATCGTTCCCTAGAAAATTAAGACATCCGCTTGAAAAGCCTCCGAGTTATGGTCATTTTAAAATAATTAAAAAATTTAAAATAATTAAATAAAGTAGAAGCAGCGCATCCAGCAATTCGAAACTTGGCCTGGTTGTGGGGAAACACAAGAGAAATCCATTAGAATCGGTCCGGAGTCTGTAGTTGCAAATGGGTGGCGCTAGCTCGGGAAAGGAAAACGAAACTAATTCCCCTCTTGGGGGGGGGGGAGCATCTGTGACGTAAATGGTCACGTACATCCCAACAATACACACAGTAGTAGGTGATCCTAAAGTTTCATCCTTCTATCTCTATAATATCGTAACGTCAACAAAAGATCGAACCTCATAGGAATAAAACATGGGGATTCTAATTTTAGTGATAACGCCCCTCCTAGACCCACTCTATTTACACACGAATTATAACAGATGAAAGAGCTCAACGAGGAGAACCTATGGTCTGAGCTTCATTAACGAAGCTCAAAAATCCTCAGAGCAATGCGGGATTTAAAATATTTTAAAACTTTAAAATAATTTAAGAATGTTAAATATGGGTTAAGGAATGAGAGGCTATTCTCTTGAAAAATATATCTAGGATGCTGATAAGGAGAACAATCGAATCCAGCCGGTGCGGTCGACCAAGGTAGCACAGGATTCGAGTTATTACTGGGGAAGAATTGTAAAGGGGGGTAGCAACGGAGGGAGCCAATTCCACGTAAAGCTCGGGCTAATATAAAAATATGGTGGACCTCCAAAAATCAAGTCCCAAGCTCAATTCTTTGGGGGGGGGGGGAAATATTTCTTCATCTCCATAGGATTAACATGTTAGCAAGATATTTCAGTGCTTAAGCCCTCCCCATGCCTACATAATGAGAATGAAGTAGATGACTGGATGGGTCTGGACGAGTGGAACAGTTGGTTCAAATCTCAAGTCCGAGACTTAAACAGGAGCCAAGATATTGTGAATTTAAACAAATTTAAAAAAGTTTAAAACAATTAAAAACTATGGAAGAAATAGCCATATGAGCAAGAGCTTATAATAACTGGAAGAGCAGATAGAGAGGAATCGAATGAGCCAGGACCGAATGGACTGTCAGGCTCGGGTGCCGAGATATTGGCCAAAAAGCTGTAGAGGGGGGAACGCACCAGGGGGATGCGTCCCAACAGATATGATTTATAACAATAGCTATTATGATCCCCCAAATATCAGTCCCCTAGCACCAAAAAAAGTGGCCTGTTAAAATATTAGACAACGGTGTGAGTGCGCATCGGTGTCGTGACGGTGTGCGCGTGCATCGTAAAAATGTACCCTCATCATTTTTCCCTAACGCGCAAAAAGAAGTATAGCTTCAATAATAATGCAATGATCAAATAATGTTTAATTTATTTAATTTGTGAGATTTCTGTTTCTCAACTCTTTCACTTGGTTTTTGCAAGTCGATTTCAATGCATGTGTATTTGCGAATCGTAATTGATGTTGCAGATTTGCGTGAGCTAAGTTTGAGCGCGACTTAAGCTTAATAAATTTCAATTTAGAAAAAACAGAGATTCGCAGTAACAGAGAGAAGCAACGTGATAAAATAATAACAATTATGGGATTTATTTTTTACAAAATAAATATAAATAAAAACTCTTTAAACAAAAAAATATTGTACAAAATAGTGGAATTTTGTAAAGTTGTAACGAATCTCGCAGGCCGCAAAATTATTGAAGGTGGGCCACGGGTTGGACACCCCTGGTATAGATAGTAAAGTTTGATAAAAAAAAATATGTTACTGCTGACTAGATTTCAATATATATAAATTTGGGCACTACCTTTCACACTACTGGCTGTAACTGATTGTAACTCTAAAAAGAGGAGAACGGTGTACATGTATTTAAAAAAGCTTTTATCAGTAATAATAAGAAAAAAGGTGCTTAAGAAACTAAAATAGTCAATCTACATAAAAACACATGAAGTTAAACTTCTATTTAACAACGTTCATTATGTTCGTTTGAAGAATAAGATGTATATATATATATATTAACTAAAACGCGATAAGATTCTAATTTCCCCAAAAGTGAAATGTTGTATTCTCTTCATTCTTCTTATGATTGATCTGGAGGGAGCTAGACATTTAACGAACTTTCAAGGGTATTGCCATCTTTTTATCTTTGAAAATTATACAAATGATCTTAGAAAATTTCATGATCCTCAAGAACTAGGCCCTGTAGAAAAAGCGTTCTCGCTTCTTACCTTAAGACACAGGCGGCTACCAAGATACATATTTTTCAGAGTATAAAAATAGATCTTGACATTAACGTGAGAAGCACATGGTAATATTTATTTGCCTTCAATAATCTTGTTGTGAATTCCAGAAAGTTGTCATGAATTTAAATCGATATTGAATAATGTGGAGAATATTTTTATTATACTCTGATTTATATGCACAGTATTCAGTGTGAAAGATTAATGTTGTTCGCTTACTTGCTTAGTGTCAAAATGCATGGTAAATTAGGGTGCTATTAATGTTTAAATGTAGTGCTTATTATAAGTGACCAATTTCCCCACTGCGTCGTTACAGATTAATAGCAAAGTAAGGTAAGTACTGCTTTTTTTTCTATTAAAATTTAGTTAATGAATTAGTCCAAGTGTCCCTTTCATAATTTTATTTTTCTCTTTACATGGAATTAGTATTACTGTATTTCTTTTCTTTGTAATTGAAATGGAAATTGTTTTTCCATAAAACATACTTTTTCTTATTTTTCATTTAAATTTTGATATTGTTGTACAATATTTTCTTTAATCCTGACCTTAAAATTTTTAAATTATTCTACCATTTTTTGGTCAGTATATATATATTATCACTTTGTAGTGTTATAATTGTTTTTATATTATGGCATTACACATTCAAAAAATTAATTAAAAATTGGAGCTTATATATGAGACATAACTAGTCAGATGATATCTCTTCTCATTGATACTAGAATCATCGTCTTACATAAGTTAAAATTTAAATGTGATAAAATTTTAGATAAAGCAGGGGCATATATCTTACAAATTCAGACCTAATGATGTAATTCTGCTGAGAGCTTAATAAATTAATCTATGGTTCCTATCACACAATATAACATAAATTTTCCAACAGGTAATTATAAATTGTCTATAGTTTTAATATTTGGATACTATAATTAGTTTCTTCCTGTAATCGAAAGGGGGTTGCGGTAGCCCAGTGGTCAATGCATCGGATCATGGCAGGCATGTCATGAGTTCGAGCCCAGTACCACTGAAGACCCGCCGTGTAGGGCAGCGATGCACGGGTTAAATTTGTTTCACAGCTGAAACGTCCTCTCGTTGGTGTGGTAGTTAGGAGAGGGAGGTACCAGCTCACAGGTGTCGTCCACGTCACTTGAAAATGGTTCAAAATTACGTGGTCCTTCGCCAAAAGCTCTCGTGTAGCTGAATAGTGCGACGTTAATATTCACTCACTCCTGTAATAGAAGAATGTGTTAATTCAATTATTTACATTATTTAAGTATTCATCTAATTTTTTATTAATGTATTTTTATTCATAGTTTTCTTCTTTTCGATCAGATTTTATGTGTAAGAAAGTATATTCAGTACTTAGAATTATTATATTGACCTTGGCAAAATTCATTTGATTATGTGGTTGAACTATTAACTAAATGTATTGATGCTATGTATATTATATATGCTTATTTGGTAGAAATATTACAAATAAGTAAAGTAAAAACACATTCCTATTTCTCGTGGAATTCAATTTTCAATTGTTAAGTGATATATTTAACTTTGCTATATACAGTCACTTCCAAAAGTTAAGCACGAAGATATAAAATTAAAAAAAAAATCAACAAATACTGCTTTGATTGACACAATATTTGGCAGTAAAGTAGCATATATATTTATACATAAAACAAAATCAATAATTATATACAGAAATGAAAACAATATTAAATTTTTGTAAGTTATCAGATAGTGTCATACTGGAGACTTAAACAAAATTATGTATAAAGTGAAAATAAACAGCATAAAATGAAAAAAAGGACATTAATAGGGCATGTGATCCCCCTCATCTGTATGCAAAGTTTACGCCTTCTGACCATGCTTTCAATTAGGTGGACAACCACCGCAGAATTAAGCAATCGCCATTCTTCTTGTAGTGCAGTTTCCAGCTCAATAAAAGTGGCTGGAGGTGGGAAACGTGAAGATACATCACGGCCGAGAGCATCCCAAAGATTTTCAATGGGATTAAGGTCGGGCGAATATGCTGACCACGCCATACGCGCAATCCCTTCACTCTCCAGGTAGTCATCGACGATGTCAGCTCTATGGGGACGTGCCTTATTGTCCATTAAAACAAAAGTTGGGCCAACTGGTGCAGTGTACAATCTCACAATGGGTTCTAGGACTTCATCTCGATACCGGACAGCCGTAACAGAACCCCGTTTAAAGATGTGCAGGTCGGTGCGGTATCCTAATGAAATCCCTGCCCGCACCATAATGCTTCCGCCTCGGAATGCGTAATGTTCGGTGATGTTTTGGGCTGATTGCGTGTTCCTTGTTTACGCCATATCCTTATACGCTTGTCATCTGGCTTCAGAGTAAATCTTGACTCAACAGTAACATGACATTGCCCCAGTCAGACACAGTCCAATTGCCATGTTCCCGACACCACTTTAATCGTGCCCCTCTTGATTGGACTGATAGAGGAACACAAACTCGAGGTACCTGGGCATACAGTCCATTCATATGTAATCTTCGGCGTACAGTAGCTGCAGATATAGCCTTACCAATGGACGCTGTAACCATAGATGTCACACGTGTGGAGGTCGCTCTGCGATTCTGCTCGGCTACAATAGCAATATATCGATCTTCCGCGGGGGTTGTAACCTCTGGGCGACCGCCTACGGGCCTGCGGATAAATGTCTGTGTGGTTTGGAATTGTTTCCATAAACGTGAAATTACAGAATGATGAACGCCGAAGAAAAGAGCAACATCTGTGATCGGCTGTCCTGCTTCAATGCGCCCCACAGCACGCCAGCGCTCAGAATCTTCCATTCGTTTTCTGGAAGTCATAGAAATACGTATGTCTTGAAAACAAATTGTACGAAAGTTTTAAACACCTTCTATCAGCACTTACAATTAACTTCTGTGTAACCCTTCATAAAGTTGGCTTCTTATAAGTCTGCCGTTTTTACTTATTTCTTGATATGAAAGCACGATTGGCTGTTACCTAACATGTTTGCATACTTCCATCTACCTCTGCAGCGAATTGAATCCTCTTTAATTCTGATTGGCTTCCGGAAATTAGCATTTTCCTCTCCGTTCTTAACTTTTAGAAGTGAGTGTAGTTTGTTATTTAAATGGAATTTAATATATGAACTGCTTTACAGTATACATCTTTATATATAAACATTACGTGTCACAGTGTTTGTCCGCGATGGACTCCGAAACTACTCAACCGATCCTAATATTGTTTTGAATCATCGTCTCTTGCGTGGGCGGAGCGTATAGATCACTGCGCTCAGACCCACGTGGGGTGTATCTCGACGAAAACGATATGTAACTAATCCTGTCTGTGAGGTGAATCTTGAACATGGCTTCAGCGAGTCTGGTCGCTATTGTTTTTATCTAGGATATTTTCTGTTTTAAAATCTTGATCTTGACTTCGGTGTTCTAAGAGTGCGGTTGTTTACTAGAATATTTTCAGTCTAATATTTTAACTTGAGGATTTAATTTTTGTAAAATTATTAAGTTTTATTTTTATTCAAGTTTATTGTGTTACCATTAATTCCAGAAAAAGACAATCTTGGATTCCAGTATTATTTCAAGAACAACACCCACACATATTACCAGTATCTACCACTATATTTATTTTAAATATAACTTTACATGTTGTGTGTCATTTCGTCCAACTTAAAATATAGAATAGCTTTTATCTCAGTTAATGACATCATTATTTTTTATTGCCGGAAATGCGTAGAATCTGGGAAACGGGAAAAATTCGCAAAATATCGTGCCTGTGGAAGCGGATTTTGGAGATCAAGGTGCATGAAAAGTTAATGCCTGGTGTATTTAGGGGCAGGAAACCCGAAATTGAATTGAATCCTACAAATACCGAAACTTTGCCGGACAGTGCCGGATCATCGTATTTTAGATACATGTTGACAGGGCCTTACCTTAAAAGCCTTGGAGCTTGAAAACTTGGACCCTAACGTGTTTTGAGATGAGCAATCTGAATCTGATATCCAATATGAGAAATTGTCGCAACTTTGCTGAATAATTTTGGACAACTGTCAATTACTCAGACCGTGACAGGAGCATTCCCCAAAAGTCTTGGAGCAGAAAAAGTACATTTATGAACGTTTTTAGGATATTGAATGAAAATCCGAAATCGGATATTAGAAATTCCTGTAACTTTGCCGGATAATGCCTGGCGATCGTAATGCCCCGTTCCAGTGACTGAACTTGCAGGCTCACGGAAGTCGAATGAAGTACCCGGTTGCGTCTAGGGGTAGGAAACAAGAATCTGAAATCAGATTTCCGAAACTCCCATAAATTTGCAGGATAGTGCCGGAATTAGGTGGAATGGCTTCTCGTGCGAGTCCCACTTACGAATTTTAATTCTTTCTAACGGCTGAATTTACACGCACTGGGGCATCAAAAATCAGTCCTGGAGCGTTTCGGAGCGGGGATTGAGAATCTGAAATAAAATTTTAGGAGTTTCTGTAACTTTACAGAATAATGCCGGACGACCGTAATATGCGTGGACAACGGTGTCGGTCTAACTAGAAAACGCAGGGACGCAAACAGTGGATCTCTCTCGTATTTTGAAACGGCCGATCCGAATATTCCATCCAATCGCGAAACTACTGTTACTATGTCAAATAATGTCAGACGAACGTATATTAAGCGAACCGTAGCAGGGGCTTGTCTTAAAATTCTTAGGGGGAGAGAAGTGCTTTCCTGATGTTTTTCTGAGTGAGGAACAAGAATCTGAAATCGGAATTTAGAAATTCCCGTAACTTTGCCGGATAATGCCGGCCGATAGTACTCCCCCCTTCAGGGATGGAACTTGCTAGAGCAGGGGTACCAAAAGTAAGCGCCAGGTGCGTCTCGGGATGGGGGACAGGAACCTAGATTCGGATTGCAGAAACTCCCTTAATTTTGCTGGTTATTGCCGGAATGAGATCAAATGGCTTTGCGTTCGATTCCCGCATTCTTATTTTTATTCCCTATACCTACTAAATTTGTAGGCACAGCCTTGCGAAAATACGATCAACAGAAAATTGCATTGGCAATTGCATACTCAGGCATTGCAGTCACTTTGTTAAATGGTGGACAAACTGTACAATCAACATTCCAGATGCCATTAGACATTCAATGAAAAAACAGACGACGCTTTTTGAAACATTTAAAAAAAAAAAAAACGTGGAATGGATACATTATTGCAAAGGAGTTCAGTCATAATCTGCAATGAGTGTACTATGGCCCATAAACACTTACTCGAAATTTTACATGGAACTTTGTAAGATTAAAAAGGCAACGAGAAAATATTCGGTGGTGCTGTCCTATTACTGTCTGTTAATTTCTGATGGACATTGCAAGTCGTTCCTCGCTCTACTTTTGCTCACGAGATTAACGTAAGTTTAAAGCAATTATTTTCATGGCGAAACGTTGAAACACTTCGATTGACCATAAACACGCGAGTTCAATTGCAAGATGATCAATCGGCGCAAATATTTTTTAACCAACTGCTAGATATTGGAAACAGGGAAGAAGAACTTCATCAAAATACACAATGTATCAAATTACCAGACAATTTCTGTACTGTTGTTCAGACAAAAAACGAACTAATTGAGAGTGTCTTCCCGGATATATTGTGTAATTATCTAGGTAATAACTCGCTGTACAATCCTGTTACTTAAGCAGAAAAAAAATGTTGATATTGACGAAATAAACTTCCAGATACAGAGGTGTTGCAAGGTGCTCTAATGCGTTTTAAATCAAACGACACTATTGTTGATGAAAACGAAACTGTAAAGTTTTTTTTAATTCCCTAGATATATTAGGATTGCCACCTCTTAACCTTAGCTTGAGCATTGGTTCACTGGTTATTCTGCCGCATTTCTTAAATACACCTATATTATGTACCGGTACACGTTTGGTCATCAAAAGAATTACCGGGAATCTTCTTGAAGCAACCATTTTGGTTGTAGAGTTTAAAGAAGTTTATATATATATATATATAAAATTTCGCGTCCTTTGCCACGTATTACACTCATATCGTCAGAATCTTCAATACCATTTAAAAAGGCTTCAATTTCCAATTCATTTCGATTTCGCGATGACCATAAATAAATCTCAAAGCCAAACAATGTCTATTTCGGGCTTGAACTTAGAAAATCCATGTTAATCGCAATGGGAACAGCATATATTTTGTATGCTTATGTGTGAGGAAACCACCGAATCTATTTGAGTAAGCAAAAGACAAGTTACCAAAAAATGTTTTCCACTGATTAGTGAATAATTATATTTAAATTATTTATTGTTATAATTTAGAATGATAAAAATAATATTAAAAATTGCTAAAAAAATCAACGTTATTCACCTCATTTTTACAAAATTAAACCTTCATATGTTTTTACTTAACAACTTCGTAAGTATTTCATGCATTATACTATACTAAAATAGGAAATGAATAAAATGTAAAATTAGAAACATTATATTCTTTTATAATTAATTTCAACTCTCCGAAATTGTAAACGAAGATTAATTTGATTGCATTGGATAACTTAGAATAATATTAAATCAACGTCTTACAACAAAGCCACAGCAACGCATGGCTGGGTCAGCTAGTATATATCATGATCAATATTTCATTGGACCACCTTTTGCATGGATAACTGCTTTGATTCATTTGGGCATTGAGTCTTGCTGCTTCTTGATTGCATTTACATCCAGATAATACCGTGCATTGGCTATGCAGCTGTTTAGATCTTGTAAACTAGATGGAAGAGGAGAATACTGTCGAATGTGTCTTTTCACTGTATCCCACACACTTTCTATAGTGTTAAAATCTGGGCCAGGGGGGGGGGGCAGGGGAAGTGTTGGAAGTAAACTGATGTTCAGCAAATTAATTTTGATCACTTCTGACTTGATGTATAGTTGAATTGTTGTACATAAATTATCTGTCGTCATCAGGGTAAAAATGCAACACTGCGGGGTGCACTTGATCTGCCATTATATCTAGGTCTATCATGACTGTTTTTTTACCCTGGAGGAACACCAGGGCACCACTTCCATGCCAGCAGAACTTGCCTCATATCTTGATACTCCCACCACACCCTTACACAGTGCAAGTAAGGCAAGATGGATTCATGGCTGCATGGTGTTCTCACAAAATTCGACGTGTTCCATCAGTGCAAAATTATGTGTAGCATGATTCATCTAACCACATTACCCACATCCAAACCTCAACTGTCCAATGTCTTCTTTCTTGACACCACTGCAAAGGAATTTTTGTATTTGGGGCAGTTAAGAGTGGTTTTCTCACAGGCACCCGATTATGCATTCCTATCTTCTGTAATTCTCTACGAATGGTTTGAGCTGAAATCTGATGGGAGGAGCTTTGGTTGACAATTTGTATCAGTTGAAGGACAGTAGAGTCCCTGTTCTGCTGTACAATTCGTCGGACATGCCACCGATCACGCTGTTGGAAAACTGTACTTGAACCGCAGTTCCGCCTTCTAGAGAAGAACTGTAGATTCTGATTCCAACATTTGAAAACCTTTGATATGGCTTCTGTTCAGAACTCAGTGAGATTTACTGTCTTCGAAATCGAGGTCCCTGCTAAACAGGCACCAATAATAAACCCTTTTTCAAGTTGCAAAAGATCTATCATTTCTCTCATTTTATTTCATTTATTGTTAAAAGCACTCCTACACCTTATGTATACTTGCATTCTAACCCCGTCTAATGCATGTCATAGAAAACAATTTGCATACTTCATCCTTTTCACCCATTCAAATGCAAATCTCAAAGGTTTCCAATTCATTGGCCGTTGTGTGTATATGTATATGGTTCTAGTAAAGGTAGAAAAAAGTAAAAGAGTTGCATATAATTGTTTCCTTACTATAAATCTATTTCTCATGTTGAACCGGCACAGTAAATCATTTACAAAATATTAACTTCCGTACATTCAATGAAGAATTTTGCTAGACTCCTTGTTTAAAATGAAATATGTTAAAGCAGAGAAAGTGTAATCTGGGAATTAAATAACTTTTTTAATGTCAATTTGTTTTTTTAAAAAAAATATAGAATGATTTCTGATTTATTTAATATTGCAGTGAAGTAAGATATTTTATTTTTGGAATTCCTGAAATCAAAACTATTAACCCACAAATTCCTGATGACTAAACTAATTAATTGATTTTAATGGTTAAACCAATTTAGAACCTTTGTTTATTGATGCATTTAAATAAAGGAGTAATTCCCTTAGAAATTACTCTGATTTCTGTTTTTCAAATATTTGTTTCTTTATTGCAAACAAAAATTCTTCTAAAATTAGATATTAGATTCATGTTATTTATGTCTAGTTTGTTATTATATCATTGGTGCATGTTTTCTTTATCAAATACTTAAAACTTGAAAAAGTTTTGTTATTACGAGAAACGTTGAAAAATCCTCTCAACCACAGAACAATTTCATTGAAAAAGAAACATCACAAAGATTGACAGTTTTGAATTTAAGTGACACTACATTGTAGTTGTTGATTTTAATTATTAATTTATTTTATTATGGCAGGTATTATTAAAAACATTTTTTCCAGTTTCATTTACATATGGTTTCTATATTTCAATATATATTTTTTCTTTTTACCTATTTTCACCTTAATGTAAATTTCTAAAAATAAGATTGTGGAGTTTGGGTATTAGAATGCTAAAACATTTGGAATTAGAAATGATAATTCTTTAAATAAACATTTGCCTATCTTTTACTGCAGCAGCAGGATTTATATGTGATACATAAGCTATTGTTAAATCTATTGCATTGAAATTTGCATCGAAAATAATTGCAGAACCTTGCTTAAATACGTACACATTTTAAAAAGTAATCAAAAATTAGCTGCACAAACATTTATTAATGTTATAAATAACTTTTTAATTTTGAAAATCATTCTTTGGTAAAAAACAAAGACACCAAGCTTCACTAGTACAGTTGTGAGGTAGTTGTGATAATGTATAAATACGGATGTGTATGTCACATATAACTAGAGTTGAGAAAATGAGGTTTTGTTTTTGCTATATTTTTCACAAGTTTTAAATTCATATTTTTTCACTTACTCTAATACAGATGGAGAAAAATTGTAAGATAATGATATAATCAAAAAATTTCTAGGAAATCAGGATTTACAATTCTCAGAAATTGGCTGAAAATTTTATGGTAGATATATATAATTTATGTATAAAAATTAACATTGGTTTCTTTGGAACTTCCCCTTGAATTCAATTCTACAAATGACTAAATAAGAAAGTAGCACTTAGTATTCAAACAACTTTGATAATATTTTCATGTAAAAGAATTAAAAAACATTTTCTTCTTAACAAACTTTGTACCAATTTCAGTACTTGCTATAAAATGTAACAAATGATTAAGTTACAATGTGTTAGTGAAACAGAGAGAGAGAGAGAGAGAGTATGAACATTAAATTCATATAATTCTAGATTAAATTATTCAAATTCAACCTATATTAATATCTAATATATGTACTCATATAAAAAGAAAATATATTTAATTTTACCATATTATATTTGCTATTAATATAAGGTAAAATCTGATGCCACTAATAAATTCGTCGCTATGCTTTGGTGGTAGTTTTTCTTAAACTAGGGGCTGTGCGACTTGCAGCTGGGATCACCAAAAATTTTATGATTTTTGATATATCTTTTTGGGTAAAATAAAATTTGTTCACCATAAACGAACACGTTGTATCTGAAATATAATCAAGATTTGAAAATACATATGACAAATAACTTTTTCACTTAAATTATAATAAAACCATTTACTTTATTTGTTTTGCACATGTGTTGCGCAAAATTTTTGTACAAAAAATGGAGTTGCCACCCCAAAAAGATTAAGAGACCCTGGTCTAGTGAGCTGAAAACTTTCAAATATTCTATTCTCCATTAATATGAATTGTGAAGGAGGACTTCATTCATAGGTAGTTCGAAATTTACGCTGTACGTCTATCATAAACTTGAATTCGATAAATCTTGCTACAACTTGCGCTTGTTCTTACGATGAAGCCATTTTGAAACGAGAATGTTGCAAAACTTGGACGTTGCACCATCTGGTTTGCATTTCATTGAAAAGAACTTTAATCTTTTCTTTATGAAACACAACGGAAGACAAACCGGAAGAGAATTTTTTTTTTTGTTTACTTTTAATTCATTTTTTTGAAAGTGTAGCCATATTATTCGACACCCTATATTTATGTGTCAAGGTTATATTCAACTATTCTGTAAATAGCTTTCGACTAATATCACTTACAGTATAATGTGTAAATTGAATGAGCACCCTATTGAAAATAGACTCAATCACTATCTTGAAAAATTCGATTGTATATCACATAGTCAGTCTGGTTTTAGGAAATATAGCAATATTGAACAGATTGCCAGTAAGAGATAAAAGATGGTTTCCATCTTAAATAGAGTACTCTGTAGCAGTTTTCATCGACTTTCAGGCAGTCTTTAATAGAATGTGGAGAAAAAAGCTGCTCAAAAGAAATTTATCGGTATGGGTGTCTGTGGGAATATGTATCGCTGAATTAAAATTTTTGGGCCAGCGTTTTATCAGAATTAAGTATGGAACCACCATTCTCCTACTTATAAGCAAACTAGACAAGGACTTCCCCATGGTTCAGACCTGAATTCTATTCTTTTCAACATCTTGATCAACGATTTAGTTTACTGTTTTATGAATTCGCATCCTGGAGTGCGATTCTTCTCTTTGTTGACGACTTTGCTTTGCGGTCTGCTGACCGGGACATCCATGTTATCTAGGATTTATATAGCATTGCTCTTGACACTTTGTGACGGGACTTTACGGAGTTTTCTATTAATCTTCATGGGGAATCTTTGGGGCCATCAATTGAGTTATTTCACAGCCATCCCTCTCAAGAAGAAACCTTGATATGCAGATTAACTAGTATATATATAGTGGATGTTTAGTAATCGACGAAGAAGGAGGAAAGGATGCTGAGTTGCTGAACGCAATGCGGTTACGGTAAGGATCTGAACTTAGACGCGTCATTATTGAACGGGTTTTAGCTATTCAAATAAATTAAGGAAGTTAGGATTCATAGGATAACTTTAAGTAAAGTTAAGCGATTAGGATTTCATGCGCTTATTCACATAAAATTTTGAGCTACGATATATCACTTTGGATTTTCCCTCTATAGTAAGCTTGTCTTTGATTGTTATATTTGATAATAATAAATTGGATTTTTTTGTCTTGGCAAGCTTGGGTTATCAATCTTTACCTCCTACAGATTTAGGTCGAGTAGATGAAGAGATGGCTTTCCCAGGTGGGAGGCTATTAAAGATATTTTGACTTGGTCAAAATTACAACGAAATGATGGTAAATACAAGTAAGGCAACCCTTCTTGACCTAAGTAAAAAACCTAAAGAGATTAAGGACTCGAGACTACCTATTTAAGAATTGTATTAGATTCCAGGTTAAGTTGGAATTAACAAGATAACAGGGTACTGAATAACGGCAACGAGAGAAATAAATTGCTTAAAATGCTTACTAGTGTAAATGGGATACTATTCAAGATCTACTCTATACCACTTGTGAAAGTGCCCCCCTAGGGTGCCCTTCTCTTAGATTATCAGCGTTAGCTAGAGGTGTAGGGTCAACTAAAGAATGAGAAATTTCCATGATCTTAATATGACTTTATTAAGAACTAGAACTTAAGCTTTTAACAGATTAGATAATAATTATATATATGAGAATCTACAATGAACACACAATACAAGTAATATCGAAAGAAGTAACTCGGACCCCTATCAATATCTAACCCGCCTAATTTCAATTCCAATAATAACACAAGTCCTAATATTAAGTGGTCAATCCTATCTTAATTTAATCATTGATCCTATACGAAGGAAGTTGCGTCTTTACTCGAGTGCAATGGTATGCACCTTGACCTAATGGCTCTATCTTCGAGATAACTTCTGTTGGCTGTCACTTCATGTTTGTATCAATCTCTAACAAAACATTCCCCAAATTGCCACGCCACTTACTGAAACTTCTGTTATTTAAAAGCTATCTAATTTGCATTTTACCTTCACGTTTCACTTCTTGGGTTTTGGTTGGAAAAGAGTTGCCATTAATCTTGGCCCCAAAAGTACCTAAAGGACATGTTAAAGAAAAGTAGGTGAGCCCATCACAACCCCCTCCAAGAAGCAAAACGTGATTTATTCGAGGGTCCTAATGGCCCTTAAGAAATTGCGTGCCTAAATTTTATTTTTCTTAATCTCCTCGCTTTCCAAGCTCTATTTAAATTTTAACCTCGAATAATCATTTTAACTATTAATTTTCAATATTAGACTTAAACTTTAACTTTCACTATTCATTTTAAGTTTAACTTTTAATATTCTTCCTTAATTTGAACTCTTGACAGCCACAATAAATTTTACTCAATTAACTAGTCCAACATTAACAGTAATGTATTTTAATCATGGTAGATTCTCATTTTACAACAGATATGGGCATGCCCCATCCGGGCAACGGGCCCGGGAAAAAACCATCTTTGACTTAGATGGAAAAAAACGAGGGATCTACATGCCCCTTTGTGACGTCTCTCGCGTCCTTCTTCTAACATAACTCCTAAGTTCTTTGACGGCCACGATTAATGGCAAAACTTTTCCAACCCAATACCAAGAAGAGAAACGGATCGAATATGCAAATGAGATATACTTTAAAAGGATAGAAGCTTTGATGAGATAGAGCGGCAAGCCTAGAGATAACTTAGTGTGGAATCATTCGGAACGGGTGTTAGTCGTCTTATAACTCTGGAAGAAGGATACGTTCATCTCAATTAAAATATAATAAAGATTAAGAAAGTCTGAATCTTCTCATCTAAAATTACGTAATAGGTATTACTTCAACATATGAAGGAAGGTGACTCTATAAAAGGTAATATTTTGTATAAGAAGTTAGATTAGACTGTTAATTAAATATAATTAAGATAAGTGATCTAGTTGCGCGATCTGACTTGAATATAAGGTTTAATTGGGTTTTAACTCTCACTTTAAGAAAGTTGTTAATTAGAATTAAGTAATTTAAGTTATTCTTAATAAAAGTTGTGTTAAGAATTACATAATGTCTCATCATTTAGATAATCCCACACCTCTAGCTTACGCGGATCCTACTAGACATAGTCATCACAGGATGGCTATGTCGCACCTTAACTAACTTAAATCTACTTAATGTTACTTAAACTACTATAACAATCTTCTTATCTTCCACTGCTTTTCCATCTATTTGAATTTACAGGAGTTGAAGATTCTAGTTCTGATTGTGTGTAAGCTGCCTTTTCTAATTGGAATTCAGGGTCTATCACCCTGAAATAAAAACTCTTTAAGTCACACATATTCACACCACACCAGTACATTTCACAATTTCTATACATTATATATCACTTTTAAAAATTACAACTAATTTTCATATATAGCTCCGTAATGGAAGGTCCCATTCCTCATAGCCTGCCTCGACCTGTCGGTGTCGCTAACTTTAGGGTTAAAACTGAACATTACTACCCCGCGAAACACACACCTGTACCGATTCGGTTTTGTAGATTCCACAGCTTGCCCTTTATGTAATGCTAAAGACATGTGCGGGGACCATTTGGCCTCTTGTTCTGGACTCGGTGACGTACCAACTAGGGTTTCTGATTTCCCGGGTTTTTCCATTCCCAGGAATGAATGTAATTGTCGTTTCCGGGATTCCCGGGAATACATCAACATTTTTTAAAAAAATAAAAGCAAGTTATTTTTAAATAAAATCAATAATAATTGAATAAAATATGGATACATATAAATTTCAAAATTAATACTTATTTATATAATGAGCTGAAAAATACAAAAAATATATAATAAATTGATTATTTATTTTTAAAATAGGATTTCAGAAACCATAAGCAATTTATACTTTTATCACTCAGTCTAATTCTATAAGCTTTGTGACGAACAATCCAGCAGCAGAACATGCTCTCTCGGCTTCAACTGACGTTGGAGGAATTGGTTTAAAGCCTCACATAGTTTTATAATGTTTGGTGATAGATTTTCAGTCGAGTCGAACAACTGCATCTTTTGTTTCATAATTTTGTTGAAACTAGTACTTTTTTGGTTGGACAATGTAAAACTTTTGTTTTAAAGTAAATTGCTTTCTCTAATTTTTCGTCCAACGTCAAACCAATGACAACCCTCCTTTCAAAATCTCCATACTCTCTTCTTTTGAGTTCGAAAAGTTGGATATTGATTCCCCTCTTTTTTGCAGAAAAGCCTTGTTTCTCTCTATTATTTGGGCTTATCTAACCAAACAATTTTTACCAGGCAATCGCGAAATATCGACAGTAGCTGCAGCTGCTTTGAATTTTCTCCCAAAATTCAGGTATTGCATTAATCCTATTAAATTAAAGTAGCGTCTCTCATAAATTCTTTGGATTAGAGAATATTTCATATTTATCGCAAATTCTGAATTTTGTTCGTTCAACTTTCCAATAACAAAAGAAAATACACCTTCTGCAATTAGCAAAGTTGCATTTCGACTGTATAATTTTTCTAAGCTAATTTTTATTTTCTTTAAGCCTGCTACAGTTGTAGTCACAGTTTCAAACTCTACATTGGCCATCATTCGTTCTTCTTTAATATCAATTAATGCTTTTAAAATTGCTGACTTTAATTCTAAAAATCTTTCAAGCATTGCCAACAAACTACTTCAGCTTGTTTTGGTATCCAAACAAACCATCTTTTCATCAAACCATCGATTTCCGGGAATAGAAAAAATACAGAAATTTTATGAAAATCCGGGATCCCGGGAAAGAAACCCTAGTATCAACGGCTAATTCTGTTAAAAATCATTGTAACTTTTATTGTGTTTCTGAACTGTATTAGGCTGCACGTCATAGACTGATGGCGGCCATGTCTTGTTCCTGCATAAGATTAAAAAAAGTATTCTGTAAATAATGCATATATGCTGGATATATGCTGGCAAAAACTTAATTTTCTAAAATAAATGTAAACATTTTAAAGAAATATAATTAATTACATTTAAACATCAAATGATTTTGTAGCCTATTTTAATGTTCTATAGATAGATTAAGTAGTTAAATCGCAATAAAAAATTGAACAATTTCTTTCACTGTCGAAATACTGCGTGGGTTTGACGACGCATTTAAAGGATCAGTAGCCATGACAACCCTGGGAATTTGGTGACGTATGCGATCGATTTTTGCTAGTGTCGTTCTAAGAATCAGGATATTTTTAGAAAATATTTTTTTAAATTTCGGAGGATGCTAAATGTATAAAATACAGTCCAAAAATGCATTGAAATTCAGATTTTGATAAGCCAAAACAGTGATGGGCGAACTTTTTTAGATTGGGGTAAAAAAGAGAAGAAAATTTTTCGTCAGGCCAATTTATTTATTATTAAAAGAAATAATGTACTTTTGAAACTTTTTTTCAAATTTTTAAATTTAAATTTAAAAAGGAAAATATGCTTTAGCAAATTTAAAAAAGAAAATATGTTTTAGCATTTTTTTTTTTTTTTTGCTAAAGAAAGTTTCGTTTTTGAACATTCAAAAGTTTTTATATCAATTTCTGTTCAAGTATATATTTCTGATATACAAAAAATATGGGAGGAATTCTGTAAAAATTTGAATATGTAAAAAAAATGGAATATATTTGTCTTTACATAAATTTCTTCTTTTAACATCAAAATTGAAATTTTTTATTCAAATGTTTTAAAATTTTTGGTTAGTTACATAAGACCTTTAGGAAGAACGAAGATGCGTCTGGGCTGCAGTTTACCCATCGCTGAAGTGAAGCAAGCATGTAGAACTTTGACCAATTCTAGCCAAATAAATATAGTTTTAAATTTATTTTAACTGAAAAAAAAAACATGTTTATTTTGATCTTTTGAAATAAAGAACGACAGTAATAGCGCACGCAAGTACTACCGATTAGACCAACTGAAAACTCGTCTGTAAACAGCATTATTAGTAACTGAGTATACAATTCGATTTTTCCAAGTTATCTATAAAATTTTAACTAAAACGTTCCTAACATACTTTTATATCAGCCGGAAAGATCGCGTTTATGGGTAAAGCGAGATGATTCTTTCAAAAATAGTAAATAAATAGGAGTGACTCCGGTGACAAAAATAGCTTTCTGAAAAAATCCAAAAAGGTATAAAATGATTATTTCACGAAAAAATTCGAGAAATTTCTTCACTGTCTATATAAGAACGATGCAGGGAAGTAAAACTAGAGTCAATCGGAGCTCTAGAATTACCGTGGAAACTGCTGGTGGGAACTTTGTGCTATTGGTGATTTTACGTGTACTGTAGATGTATTTTGTATTAATTGATTTCTGTTAATTAAATCTGCTGTAATTCCTGGCTAGTACCAGAATAAATTACTATTCACTCCAAAAGAATTCGCTTATTTATTACGTTGGCCATAATCGTAAACACGATCTACACCACTTAACATTTGGGGTCAGAAGTGTAGTCAAACAGCTGAAGTTCTGAAGGATATTTCTTGGCCGTGGTAGCCTAGTGGTCACGAACTCGTTGCTGAAGTGTCGCGGGTTCGAGTCCTGGTGACACTAAGGACCCACCGTGTAGAGAGGGCCAATGCACGTCAAATCTTTTGAGGTTCAGTGTTCTCTCGTTGGTGTGTGGTTGTCAGGAGAAGGGGTTCCAGCTCAGGTGCCGTCATCGTCACACCGAGGTTCAAAATTACGAGGTCCTTTGCCAATAGCCCACATGCAGTTCTCGTGTGACGTTAAAAAACTCTCACTCACTCTAAAGGTTATTCCACTTTTGCTTATCAACGACTTAGAAACTGGGAAATTAGGCGAAAGCCGCATTTTCACGTGAATGCCCTTAAAAGGACATTCCGAGTTTTGATAGCATAGGGAGGCACTATATAAAGTACTTGATATTGAAGGAACCATCGTTGATAATCCATGCTCGGTGCTCATCGATTCGGGATCCAATGTGACTGATAAGAACTAACATAGCTAAGCAACTGAGAAACCTATTGATTTGTACCAGCAGTCCTTTCTTTCGATCACCCCCTTCCCGCCCCCTTATGTATCGGCCTGACTTCGTGTATATA
>BMAV01007496.1:30504-50916 GCA_019973955.1 Trichonephila inaurata madagascariensis
TGTAGGATATCCCATTTGTAAAAGGTTAGATCATATCCCTTTCCAGAGGTCGGCAATTCTAATCAAAACAGTATTCCCCATCAACGCCATCTAGCGTCCCTTTTAAAACGCCGACATCAACCTTTTTCAGGAGAGGCCCACTAACACCCGTCAGGGAAACGTCGTATTTCGTGCATCAGCGCCGTTCGCCCGCGCCAGGTGGTAAGTCTTAATAGCACCATAATGAACCACCATCTAACTTTCCTATTCTTTTGAAATATTCCCCATGTAAATACTCCCCTATAATTCATAATAAATTATTTAGTTTTCAACCAGTTTCTTTCTTAAACTATGTTGCCTATTTTATTTCAAAATTAACTAATACACCCTAAAAAACCCCTAGACACCACGCCAATAAAAACCCCGCTATCTGAAGCATCCGACCTTTTGGAAGATTTTGGTTGGATTCCCATAGAAATAATTGGGGGATCACTCTGGGATTGATTTAAAACCTTCTTTTCCTAACCTTCTTCTTCTTTGAAAAAAAATTGGCTTAACGCCCAAATTGAAAACGCTGACTGAAATGTAAACAAACGGCTTGCTTCTCATAACATACTAACATTTTATTTAGTAATCCTTTTTTGTGGAGTTATTTCGTCCTGCAAGTATCAGTTCTGAAAATTGATCCAGTCTATTTCAAGCTTCATCTTCAGAATTCATCCAAGAACTTAATTACGTTTTCAACAACTGTATCAGGTACTGCTTTTTATTATGTTCTTCATTAAAAGAAAGGAAATCTCTAATAGAAGAATTTCAGAACCATCGTGCCATGCTATTAATACAGTGCTTCTCAAACTTTAAATACTGGCGCCCCCCTTTTCAATCAATATTTTTATCGCGCCCCCCCCTCTTATACATTAATAATATACTGAATGCAATAATAATGCATTTTGACGCTAAAGCTACAATAAGCGATCTTTTAATTATAAACCATACAAATTAATAACATAAGTATTAAATTTTGTATACGTTACTTTTAAGCAAAAAAAAAAAAATTAAGTAATAGGATAATTATTGTGTTATTTTTCCTTTCTCTATATAATTTTTAAATTGAACATATTGCAAAATGCGGTGGCTGCTTAGAAGACAAAATATAGATATCAGCTAAATATAGAAAAAGAACTCAGAGAGTCAATTTCTAACCATAAGCAATTCTTATAAAAACTTAGCTTTGCAAGACAAGCCAAATTCTTAATTTAGTATTAATTAATTAGTTATAAAATACTCTGTGCAGCACACACACACACTGATACATTAAAAGTATACCGGATGAAGTGTCCGCTCTTTGAACGAGTTCATTTATAAGAAAATAAAACATTATTGATATAATAGCTGAATTGTAAGGAGAGTAAAGCCAAGTGCGCGACAATGTTTACAAAAATGTAAAATGATTTTTTTTTTAAATGATTGCTCAAATTATAATTAGTTTTAAGCGAATTGTAATTTTAAGCCTCACAGAATTAGCATTTATAATTGACGTTAAGTAATGAACTATAATATAAAATTCCGATGAAGAATAATTGTATGATTTTTAATATTTAAAGCGAAAAGACTTTTACCCGGGAGCAGGCATGCGGGGTTACTGAGTCACCCCAATCCTTTTTTTTTATAATTATTTTATTGTACTCGATACAAATCGGGATTCCAGTGATTAATTTAACTAAGAGAAAGTAAACTTACCTACTTTCAAGGACTTTTCAATTTTTCTTTGGTAACAAATAAACAGTTTTGCCAGAATTAACTATTTCGTGATCTGTGTGTCCCGCGCGACCACTTCCGGGTAAAAAGTGTATTCATTATGTATGTTACTGCTAAAAAACATTTTTCGTTATGCTTTATATGATTGAGAATACTCATAAAAATAAGTCTTGGCCAAGTAATCCTTCAAAGTGCTCTCCTTGGTTTTCCAAATATCATAAAACTCTTTTGCATGGAGAAGAGTGCAACAGAGAAATACATTACTTACAACTTCCTTGAATGAGAAACAAACAAATATATAAGAGAGGGGTCATAATTAACTGTACCAATAACTTAGAAGGTCAAACAGATTATCAGCAAAAACAGATTACAGCTATAAAGTGCAGTATTTCAAAAATAATCACAGTGATGATTTTTTTATGTTCCTAAATTTTTTCGATTCTGGGTCTGGAATTTGTTTTTTCTCTGAAAGAGTAGTATGTTAGATTTAAAAAGAAAACTTAATAAAAAATCTCTCATCATGGAATTATAGCAAATCAAATAAAAGATTTTTTATTTGGTTATAGGATCAAAGATAGCTAATTAGGTATTGAAGAAGTTTTTATTTTTGAGAGAGAGATGACTTAATATCGCCTATAAATTATATCAGAGTAAAAGTGCATTTTTTATTATGTCTGAAAGTATTTTGTTTTATTCATTCCAGTAAATTAATTATTTTTTAAATCTTTTATTTTCGATATGCTCGCGCCCCCCCAGGGGGGCGCGCCCCACAGTTTGAGAAGCACTGTTTTAATAACAAAATTGTGTTTGAGTTTTTAAAGTATATAATTCATATTTCTAAAGCATAATGTTTATCTTTAAAATACTATTTTTCTATTTGTGCATATTTAATTGCCCGCATTAAATTCTTTGCAAGAATATCTTTTAAAATATTAAGGAAATCGATGAATATTCAAGTTATGAATATTTGTGTAACGAATCTATTTTATGTGTTTTAACGAAATGCTCTCGTTGTGTTGACCTTGACCGGCGCCTCTTAGCTCATCAAGAATATCTCGATTGCAAAAAACAGTTTTTTCCAGCAGCTATTGTGTAATAAATTAATCATTTCCTGTATTTTGAGAAGAAATTTCACTAAATCTTTTTTGCTTTTCATTCAAACATTGTTCATTTTTATAATTTATGGATGAAACATTCTAAATGATCTAATGTTTAATGGTGTATTTTATCATTTAATATATGAATATTTTGAGTTCATTTTTGACAGAATTATTATGCTTTCTATTGAAACGTGTGCTTATTATTAGAATTTGATGATGAGATAGATCCTGAATGATTTTATTTATATTGGCGTAATAAAAAAAAAATATAAGCTTTTTCTGTAACTGACTAACTTCTAATTGTTTCGTTTTCAAATTAAGAACTTTTAATGATTAAATTCTTTTTCATTTTATACTAAATTTAATCTCAGTTTTTTAAAACAAGATTTACTTTGTTTAATTTATTTTTACTTTCAAATTCTTTTTGCATTTATTATAACAAAAGGAGACAACTGATATATTAAATGTTTTTATAGAAGTTTTTTTTTTTGGTTGAAATTAATAAGTGAAGTATTTCAATTTAAGTATTACGCGTTTTAGCTCGCACTCGCGCGAGATTTGCTATACTATAGTGATACCATTGTTATTGTTGGGACACGTGACAGTTTAGTTAATTCTTTTAGTTACTAAATAAAATTAAATTTAAATTTTAAAATGGCCTATCTCGGCAAAGGTCGACGTGAAGATTTATTCGTCTTAGCCATAGAACTAAATTTAAAATTCGATAAATCTATGACCATCGCTACTCTCAAAGACCTAATTACTAGTAGTAAAGAATATGACGAAGATCTAACCAAAAACCTACACACAACGATAGTAGAGGATCGTAAAGCCAAGGAAGAACAATTACGCATAGAAGAACGGGAAGAAAAATTACGCATAGAAGCCAGTGCAGAAAGAATCCGCATACAGGAACGAGAAGAAAGAATACACATCGAAAAATTGAAGTTTGATGAACCAAAACGTAAAGACGAATTTGAATTGGAAAAGTTGAGGATCCAAGTGCAATCTAAATTAGGTGCTGATACATCCGAAGGCAGTAATACTAAATTTCACGTCAAAGAAGTGTCAAAATTTATACATCATTTCGATCTGAAAGAAGACATCAGTCTTTATCTTAAATTATTCGAACGTCAAGCGCAGATACTGGATATAAATCAAGAACTTTGGGTTTATCATCTGTTAGGCTTATTACCGGCTGAAATATCTCACATCATAGAGAGAGAGCCTGATGACAAAGCTCACTCTTACGAACATGTTAAAGACTTACTACTGAAACGTTTTAAGCTAACTCCAGAAAAATTTCGACAGCTATTTGTTTCTCATCAAAAGGCTCCTGAAAGAACAGGGATTGATTTCTACCATGAATTAAATACTTAACTTCAACGCGCGCGCGTGGCTGGATAGACGGTTTAAAGATAGATACTTTCGAAAAATTATCTGATCTAATCATAACGGATCAACTTAAACGGAAAACACCTTTCGAATTTAAAGAATATTACTTAGATGAATGGCCAAATATGAACTCTCCTGTTCAATTAGCAGAAAAACTCGAAGAATTCGAAGACGTTAAAAAGACACTGAAACAAAAGGGCAATCCATTTGCGAAGAAACAAGAATTCAAACCCGTTGAAAAAAACTCGTAGATACGAAGCACCGAGAAAATTCGAATACTATAATAAAACAGATAAGAAGTTTCCAGCGTCAACAAATTTCAACAAACATTATGAAGCTCCTGTCATCAAGTACGAAAATGTTCAAAGATGTCGAGACAATGCACAGAAAGGGTATTACAACAAAAATTACGAAAAACACCCAAACTACAGTGCTTCCAAGCATGCTCAGACGAACTATTCAAAGTCACGGAAATTCAAAGAACGTCCAGAGGAAACTTGCACACTCATCGTTAAGGAAGGTTTACGTACTAAAGAAATATTTTTCGGAAAGAAGAAAATCACGGCGCTTATAGACAGTGGTAGTACCGTAAGTTTGCTGCGAGAGAACACAAGCAGAAAAATAATGGACTCAACAAAATTATCGAAGAACAAAATACTTCTCACAGGTATTGGCGAAGCACAGGTGACAACTATCGGTGCCTTTGAACATGAATTTGAAATTGACAATGAAAACTACTCATTGACTTGGCATGTTGTACCTGCCGATAAATTAAAATTCGAAGCCGTTATTGGGTCAGACCTTTTGGAGCAAGCATCGATAAGTTTCACGAAAGAAGGAGTTAAATTCAACAAATATGAAAATCAAGCACTTATGCAAATTATGCAAATATCTGCTGAAAATCTTCAAGAAGAACTAGACCTGCGTCATGTCGAAAATTGCCGAATTAAGAAGGAACTCGAGAAGTTAATACAAGATTACAAGCCCGAAAAAATAGCATCTACCGACGTCACAATGAGAATTATTCTGAAAGACGAAGAACCAGTCTGTCAACCACCTCGTCGACTAGCGTTCACCGAAAGACAAGAAGTAAATGAACAAATAGAAGAATGGCTCAAAGAAGGGATTATACGTCCGAGTTCATCGGAATATGCAAGTCCGATCATAATGGTAAAAAAGAAAGATGGATCGTCGAGAATGTGTATTGACTACAGAAAGTTGAACCAGAAGCTAGTGAAAGATAAATTTCCCTTACCTCTCATCGAAGATGTTTTGGACACTTAGCAAGAAGCAAAGGTATATTCTACATTAGATTTACGTAATGGCTTTTTCCACGTTGATGTTGACGAAGATTGCAGAAAGTATACGTCCTTTATCGTCCCAGACGGGCAATTTGAATTCAACAAAGTTCCTTTTGGACTGAGCACAAGTCCAGGAGTTTTCCAACTCTATGTTTCAAGTATATTTAGAGATCTTATACACGGAAAGGAATTTTAATCAGTTATTTAGATGATCTCGTAATTCCAGCGAAAGACGAAAAGGAAGGTCTAGAAAAACTTAAAACTGTTTTCGAAGTCGCTAAAAAGTACGGTTTAGAAATTAAATTCAAGAAATGCCAATTCTTAAAAAAGACAATTGAATTTCTAGGTCACGTTGTGGAAAATGGAACTATTAAACCATCTACTGCGAAGATACAAGCTGCCCGAAAATTCCCCGAATCAACAACAATAAAACAAGTCCAGAGTTTTCTTGGCTTAACCGGTTATTTCCGCAAATATATCAAGGACTATTCAACGATAGCTAAACCACTTAGCGATTTAACAAGAAAAGAAAATTCCTTTGTTTTTGGGACTCTACAAAAAGCAGCATTTGAGAAGTTAAAGAATATTATGTCCGAAGGCCCACTCTTGCATATCTACAAATATGGAAGAAGAACAGAACTACAAGAACAACGTGAAATTCTAAGGAATGACGCCAAAAAGAGCATCGAAACCATACAATCTGAGAACCGAAAGACATACAACAAAAGAAGAAAGATAGCTCCAATGTACAAAGAAGGCGATCTAGTAGCCATCCAAAGGACTCAATTTGTGGAACTGGACTAAAACTAAATATAAAATAACTAAAGTGAATTCTAGAGATAGATATGAAGTGGAAAAGGTTGTTTATCACGAAGGACCGAACTCCACCACCACCTCAGCTGATTTAATGAAATATCTTTATACAAATTAAATTTTGAATAGTAATTATTATATTTAATCTTTCTCATATTATATCCTTTTCGAGAAATTAATTGCTATTATGTGGTAAAACTCGTTTCCAATAATTATCTTATATTCGTTTGTAACAATTATTATATTTTCGTATTATTCTTTACCTTTCGACCTATTCGAAGGATTTTTTTGTGATGTGGTATTTAGTTAATTGCAGGTCGCAATATAGAATATTTTGGTATTTTTATGTTTTATTTTAGATCCGGAATTGTAAATATCGGGTATGCATCTCTTTTCATCTGTATATATTATTATTATAAGAACAATATTTTTTTTATTGCATAAACATTCATATATTTAAAAATTTATGGTTATAGCGGAATCCAATTTAGCTCTCTCTTTAGTAAATAATTTAGCTCTCAACACTGTAAGATCTGAGAGACCAGCTCTGTCAGAGGAGGGTGATTTTGTAGGATATCCCATTTGTAAAAGGTTAGATCATATCCCTTTCCAGAGGTCGGCAATTCTAATCAAAACAGTATTCCCCATCAACGCCATCTAGCGTCCCTTTTAAAACGCCGACATCAACCTTTTTCGGGAGAGGCCCACTAACACCCGTCAGGGAAACGTCGTATTTCGCGCATCAGCGCCATTCGCCTGCGCCAGGCAGTAAGTCTTAATAGCAGCATAATAAGTTCTATTTAATCTCAATTGCCTTCCTTAAAGTAATGTGATCTAACTTTCCTACTCATTTGAAATATTCCCCATGTAAATACTCCCTATAATTCATAATAAATTATTTAGTTTTCAACCAGTTTCTTTCTTAAACTATGTTGTCTATTTTATTTCAAAATTAACTAATACACCCTAAAAAACCCCTAGACACCACGCCAATAAAACCCCCGCTATCTGAAGAATCCGACCTTTTGGAAGATTTCGGTTGGATTCCCACATATATATATATATACCCCTAAGACTTTCAGCATCCTTCCCTGATTCCTTACACATGGCTGAGTGATTTAAAGGTTCCTCATTTATCCCAAGACATCCTCTGCTATTTTTTTTTTTTTTTGAAAATATTACGTTAAAGTAATGGCTATATAGCTGCAAAGAGAGAGAGAGAATTAAAAAAAAACTGAATTAAAACCCTTGATCAAAATACATTTTCTTGTAAAGTTTTTTCATAAGGGGCAATTTAGCGATCTAGTCTAGGATGGAACATCTTTCAATTCTTTCACGAGGCATTTCAGAGTCTGTAAAGTAGGGAAAGCTTAACACTAATTGATAGACCCCTTTGCGGACCCCCTAGAAAAGCGCTAGGGACTCCCGGGGTCCGTAGACGACAGTTTAAGAACCGCTGCTTTATATTACTCTCGGACTCGAGTTAAAGAATGTGACTGAGCGAAAGCAAAAATATATGGAAAAGTGGACGCAGTCTTCAAATCTAGATTCAGTGTTATCAAGCATGCGTCGCAGCCATTAATGACCCCTGCGTCTTGGGTGTGGCCTTCTGAAATTTCGTGTATTCACTCAACCTCCAGAAAAATGAGCTTCGTTCTGGAGAAGTAATTCCCATTTTCCTGGAAGGACAAAGACCTCATCTCATCATCAAAGACCCTCATCTGTTCCTTACTAGTGACTGAAACAATTATTATTTCAGCCATTTCGGAATATTTATTTCGAGGACTTCTTGCATCTCTAATTATCCGAGTTCTGTCTCCCTAAGAGGAATGTGTACAGGTACGTCTCTAGTAGATTCTTGAAAGAAAATCGTTCCTTCTTTAGTCTTTAGTATTGGAAACAAGTGTAAAACCATAAAGAAGAAAACAGAAATAGCATTCTTCTCTTGCCTGTTATTAACATCATTACCAGCCCACAAATTACCGTGGAAATGAAGTACATAAACAACATTCTAAAGCAGCATTTCTTAAAGTGTGGTCCTCAGACCCCTGGGGGTCTGCAGCTTCTCTGTAGGGGTCCGCAGAGTCTAAGTAACGTTGAGATTTCCCTCTTTTACAAACTCTGAAAGACCTCGTGAAAAAACTGAAAGATGTGCCATACTAAACCAGATTACTAAATAGTCTCTAATGAAGAAACTCTACTAGAATTTGTATTTTGATCAAGAATATTAGGTGGGGAGCGATGTTCAAGATCTTGGGAGTCCACGATGTCACCCTGATATATCAGAGGCGATCGAAAGTTTAAAAACCGCTGTTCTAAAAAAGGGTTAAGTAAACATCCATTGGATGAAGTTAAGTAACTTGACGAATTTTTTCTCGAACAGTGATGTAGATGTGTAATAAATTCTAATAGATTCAGAGAGACGTGATCGTTCATCTTTAATAAATTAGATCATCAAATATTAAAAATTTAGAGTGTCTATGGTTTATACTTTGTTATAATCTCATACTTTACATCATTTTCTTCCAAAGACTTGTTAAGTTTCTTTAGATATTATCAGGTTGTGGTAAAGTTAAATCCCTAAATTCTAATAATTTAGCTATTTTTAATCAATGACATATAATTTATATCTCTTCCTGGCGTGTTTTAAAAACTGCGAACATTGTCTAATAAATGTAGTTTTTTAAATTCAAAATTTTGAAATTTCGCAAGATTTTTATAAAATTCCATTCCATTCTATTATTTTTCCATTATTTCTTAAAAAACAAGTGATTTAATATCAAAATGTTCAAATGTTGTGTTCAAAATATATGTTGTTTTAATAGTACTATATGTGATGTCTGTTATGTGTTCCATCACCCCGGATATATATTACTTTCTTCCTCTTCCTTCTTTTTTTCAGAAATTTAGTTAATATTTTTTTGTTTGCTCATGTGTGTTCTTGTCTTGTGAACTTGCATTCTTCATACATTTATTACGTTTACAAAATGTTCTGAAGATTGTCCTAATATATCAACAAAATTCTGTTAGATGTGGGTGAAGTTCCATTATTTCAGTATTAAATAATTATTCATGCGGATTTTTATGTGTGTGCAAGAAACAAACTTTTATAAGATTTTATTTTTTTTTCAAAGCTATTTTTCAGAATTTACAGTTTAAATCATAATTCTCAAACATTTTATGTCATACTATGCTTTAGTATTAGGCAGGGTAGTTATACACTCTTTCAAAATTCTCTAATGTCGTTTTTAAAACTTAAATAATGTCAAATTTATTTGAGACTTTAATGCATTATTTTGCGCGCTATTTAAGCTTGACGGCAATCGTTGACATGAATATGATTGCGTAATCGGCTGTGGTAAACGTCAAAGTATGTATATGACATGTAATTCGTTTTAGAAATTGTAAAATCCGAATTGAAATGTAAATTTTCTTAGAAATGGAAAGATCCCCCCCTTTCATATTTATTTTTTTAATATGAAAAGAAATTGAATTTCCTTATAACTTATTTAAATTTGAAATTACGATAACTTATTTTAACTCAGACTAAAATCTTTCTACTATAATTTCGGATCATATCTACCTAGTCGTATCATAAGTTGTGATACAATTAGAAAAAAAGTCAAAATAAAAGAAAAAACTTTGTAATCAAATGTGACACTAAGTCCTTTAAAAATTTCCTTTTGCCTTTAAATTTAACATATTGCATCGTTAGTTGAAATGGTCCCCTTTTGACTTAACAAGGCACGAACTACGTCTGTATGAATGTCTACTTTCCTTAAAGAACGTTTAAGTTTGTTCACATTGGGATGCCGTTTTTGGCACATACACAGTGCGTCAAATGAGTTTTAAGACTCATCCCAGAGCGCAGGTTTTAATGACACCATGAGTGTAAATGTGCATGTGTCATAACGTCCATGGTCTGCTGACACGCTGCCAACGTGTTGTGCGCATTTAGTTAAGTAGCTGAGGGAAGATGAGTGTTCATTGCAAAAGTGAATTTTTTTCATGTTTTTTTTTTTTAAAGATGGAGAAAAGAGCTGCGATTAAATTTAACGTAAAATTTGGTAAAACTGCTTCGGAAACATACCAACTCATGAAACAAGATTACGGTGACTGTTGTTTAAGTAGATAAAATGTTTGTTGTGCTGTACAAACGTTTTTTGGATGAAAGAGATACGGTTGAAGATGATCAAATAGTGGAATACCAATTTCATCTAGGACACCTGAAATTATTGAGAAAGTACGAAATTTAGCAGTAAACGTTGTGACGGGGCTTTCATCGCGTTTTCATATAACAGTCCTCTTGGGTTCTTTGGGGCCAGAATGACAATTATTTTCAACCAACTCAAGAAGAAGAACGTGGTTATGCATATTAGGAATCACATATATAGCGGAAGTTTAGCGTTCGCGGGGTGGCTATGTGAGGTTTATGTCTATGTGTAGAAGTGAATTGAGATAAAGTTTAGAAGTTCGAGAATTAGTCTAGTCGTTCAATTCAAAGGTGGATCCGATGCCAAAAGGATCAGTGTCGGATTAAAGCCATGTCAGAAGTGTTTCTGAAGATAGCTGTTTACCTAGGATAAGCGAATGAGTGCGATTACTAGTGAGATAGCATTTAATATATAGAGTTAGATTAAGTGCTCAATTACGCGATTATTAGGTAATGCAAGTTACGTCTTCTCATTCTAGATCGGCCTACTTAGATTATTATTGTTGTGTTTAAACTAGGATCTTAATAAACAGATTCTAAAATGAATGATTTGAGTGATCCTTCGTTCTTCCCCACAGAAACAGGTCGCGTAGATAATGTAGAACGTTAGTTCCCACTTCACAACGTTCACTATGCGTCACTGAGATTGATGGAAGACCCTTTAAGCGCCACCATCAACAAAAAATGATTCGAACCTTTCTGAATGAAAATTTGAGCAAAACGGAAGTGCGTGCTAAATTTGTTGCACACACTTTATCCCCTGAACAAAAAGCGATGAGAAGAGCACATAGCAGAGTTATCCAAACTTCTTGAAGTCAGTTGTAACAGGTTATGAATCCTGGTGTTTCCAATATAATTTTGAAACAAAGTGACAAAGTGTGGATTGAAAATCACAAAATTAACCGCAAACCAAAAAAATCAAGGAAACTCCCATCCAAAATCAAAACAATACTCATTACATTCTTCGATAGTAAGGGTATTATCCACAAAGAATTTGTTACAAGTGGACAAACAGTTACAGGTCAATACTACTTACAACAGTGTTTCTCAAACTGTGGGGCGCGTCCCCTGGAGGGGCGCGATAACCTTACGAGGGGAGCGTGAGCATATTGAAAATAAAAGATTTAAAAAATAATTAATTTACTGGAATGAATTAAAACGAAATACTTTCAGACATAATAAAAAATGCACTTTTACTCTGATATAATTCATAGGCGATATTAAGTCATCTCTCTCAAAAATAAAAACTTCTTCAATACCTAATTAGCTATCTTTGTGATCCTATATCCAAATAAAAATACTTTTATTTGATTTGCTGTAATAACATGATGAGAGATTTTTTATTACGTTTTTTCTTTTTAAATCTAACATACTACTCTTTCAGAGAAAAAACAAATCCCAGACCCAGAATCAAAAATATTTAGGAACATAAAAAATTCATCACTGTGATTATTTTTGAAGTACTGTACATTATAGCTGTAATCTATTTTTGCTGATAATCTGTTTGACCTTCTAAGTTATTGGTACAGTTAGTTATGACCCCTCTCTCACATGTGTTTGTTTTTCATTTAGGGAAGTTGTAAGTAATGTATTTCTTTGTTGCGCTTTTTTCCATGCAAAAAAATTAATGATATTCGGAAAACCACGGAGAATACTTTGAAGGGGATTACTTTTCCAAGACTTATTTTTATGAGTATTCTCAAACATATAAAGCATAACGAAAAACGTTTTACACAATTTTTTTAGCAGTAACATACATATCATCATAATGAAATACACTTTTTACCAGGAAGTGGTCGCGCGGGACACACATATCAGGAAATCGTTAATTCTGGCAAAACTGTTTATTTGTTACCAAAGAAAAATTGAAAAGTTCTTGAAAGTAGGTAAGTTTACTTTCTCTTATTTAAATTATTCACTAGAATCACGATTTGTATCGTGTACAATAAAATAATTATAAAAAAAAAAAAGGATTGGTTTGACTCAATAACCCCGTTCGACTGTATCGAGTGCGCGCCTGCTCCCGGGTTAAAACATGTTGAAGTCTCTTTTCCCTTTAAAAATTAAAAATAATACAATTATTCTTCATCGGAATTTTATATTATTGTTCATTATTTAACATCAACTCTAAATGCTAATTCTGTGAGGCTTAAAATTACAATTCGCTTAAAACTAATTATAATTTGAGCAATCATTTTTAAAAAATCATTTTACATTTTTGTAAATATTGTCGCGCACTTGGCTTTACTCTCCTTACAATTCAGCTATTATATCAGTAATGTTTATTTTCTTATTAATGAACTCGTGCAAAGAGTGGGCACTTCAGCCGGTATACTTTTAATGTATAAGTGTGCTGCACAGAGTATTTTATAACTAATTAATTAATACTAAATTAAGAACACACAAGTTTTTTTTAACCCTCCAAGCGGTCTGCACGTAAAATTCCGCCATTCCAGAGTTGCTTTTTCTGCCTTCAAGCAAGATTCCCAAAAGCGGCCGAGCCGTATTCTTAAAAATACGGCTCAACCGCTTTTGAGAACCCCACCTGAAAGCAAAAAAATATGTACGGCGCATTTTTGAAGCATCTCCAGAATGACAAAACTTTAAGTGCAGACCGCTTAGGGGGTTAATAAGTATTAACGACTTCCATGGGCTTGTCTTGCAAAGCAAAGTTTTTATAAGGAATACTTATGATTAGAAATTGACCCTCTGAATTCTTTTTCTATATTTAGCTGATATCTATATTTTGTCTTCTAAGCAGCCACCGCATTTTGCAATATGTTCAATTTAAAAATTAGAGAAAGGAAAAATAACATAATAATTATCCTATTACTTTTTTTTGCTTAAAAGTAACGTATACAAAATTTAATACTTATGTTATTAACGTGTATGGTTTATAATTAAGATCGCGTATTGTAGCTTTAGCGTCAAAGTGCATTATTATTGCTTTCAGTACATTATTAATGTATAAGGGGGGCGCTATAAAATTGTGATTGAAAAGGGAATTGAAAGTTTGAGAAGCACTGACTTACAAGCTGTACTGTTAGCTGTTTTAAAGCGTTTGATGGCCAAAATTTGTCGTATTCATCGAGAATATCGGACTGAAAGCAGTTGGCGTTTGTTGCACGACAATGCACCCAATCACACCTCCCTAATTGTTCGTCGATTTTTGACAAAAAATAATGTCTGTATGTTGAATCATTCACTGTATTCACCTGATTTTGCACCTTGTGACTATTACTTATTCACAAAACTTAAAATAAAGTTAAAAGTGTTTTATTCTTAAGATATTTCGACTATACAAGTAGCTTCGACGCATGCTTTCCTTGCCATTCCACAAAGTGATTTACAACAGACGTTCGATTCAATAATAAATCTCCGTAACAAGTGTATCTAAACCGAAGGGTCCTATTTTGAATGAAAAACCAAAACTGAAATTAATTTCTTGTTTCCATTTCTTTTTGCAGACCGTGTCTTAAAATTTATTTGACGCACTTTGTATAATATCTTTCAGTTATATACTATTCATTGAAGAAGGAAAATTTGTGAACGACCCCAATTTTTTGAAAAAGTGCAATTGCATCGGATTTTTTATTCAATGATTAAGAGATATACATATTTTTCTTATTTCATATTTTTTATTTAAAAATTTGGTTTTAATTTTAAAAATTTTTGTGGGTTTTTATTTTAGCATATATCTAGATTATAATCGCTTCACAATTTCTTACTTTGTTTTCCTTCCTCTAAAATACTTTTAATAAAATACTGTATCAAACTTCAATATCGTATAAATTATTAATGTTTTTAGTATATTGCTGACTATTAAAATTACAAACCCAGGAAGAAAAGCAAATAACATAACTTTACTAATTGTACGTATGCAAATTATTAAGAAGAAAACAATTTGATTTGTAATAAATTTAAGGTTGTACATGGCCAAAAATTAGTACACAGCTGCCTCCTCTGGTAGTAAATATGGCTCTATCCCGGTTATATGCATTGAATCGAACTGAGCTTGGATGCACTGCGAGAAACGGCTGTTCAAAACTGAGAACAAAATACTCACTTTTGAGTACTTCACGTACTCAAAATAGCTTCGATGCAAACGTGCTCAAATTTGAGATTTGGACATACTCCCTTTTGGTAACAAGCACGTACTCAAAACTGAAACTTCACATACTCATTTTTTAACCTGTTATTGGATCAAATTTGAGAATGAAAGAACAAAATAAGTATGTAATGCATTCATTTTTGAGTTTGTTGCTGTTTTATATTTGAGAATGAAACAAGAAAAAAAGTATGTGATGCACTTATTTTTGAGTTCGTTGTTGTTTTGAATTTGAGAAAGAAACAAGAAATCGGTATGTAATGCACTCATTTTTAAAGTTGTTCCTGTGAGCTGCATACATTGTTGTTGTGAAGCATCAACAGATTGTGGTTTGGGCAATTTGAACACAATATTTCTGTTGCCAATTTCATAAGTTTCTTCTTTATCATAAAGAAACTTATTTGAACGCGCAATATTCTTCAGAAATTTAACACTGCTGTGTTCTTCTTTAACATCTGTTATTTCTGCCACATAAAAATGTTCAGTTTTTTGCCTTGTATTTTTGTTAAACAAAAATCCCCCTTTTCAATAGTATCCCTTACATCAGTTACTGTAGAATTTGCATCATCAGTGGAATGTGAGAATCTTCAATATCTGATAATTCTTATATTATCTACATTAGGTTTTGACCATTTGATTCTGTCCGGATTTCTAGGTATTTAAAAAAGTTAGGAATTTATAATTGCTCATTAAGAGAGAAAAACTGATAAATTAAAAATTTAATTGAAGTATCATAAAAACCTGATTTAGAATTATATTTTTATTTTTATAATTATAAAAAAATTGTTTTTTTTATCTTAATTAAATGAATTCTTATGTTTGTATAAGCAAAATAATCCTGAATAATAACAATAATGGTAGCTAACATATTTTTTTATAAATCAAGCATGTTGAAAGTTTCAGAACAAAATATATACTCCTCTCATTGTAATAGCATCCAATAATAATAAAAAACTTGACTAAATCAAAATGTTTCTGATAATTAAGACCATTTTCCTCTTTTTATTATGAAAACTTTTTCTATGAAATAATATAATGAAGAATATTAATTGCAATTATATCTAGGTACAAAGCAACTATATGTGGCCCAAAGTACAAGACTGTAATTTTATACAATATGTCTTCTGCAGAAAACCCACAAAAGGAGAGAGGATTTATTTAAAATTTTATCTAATACTCAATGTTACAAACAAAATTATGTACAAGAAAAATAATTCAAAGAAAAGTTTTAGACTTACTTTGTACAACAATAAAAAGAGATGAGCTGCAAAACTGTACTTCGGACTATGTAAAAACGTTTTTTACATTTATAACTAACCACAGCTTTCTTTTGCAAAATTTCAAAATGAATGCCAAAGTTGAAATTGGTGTTCCCACTCACTCAAATGAGTAATAAAACTTAGAACTAAATATTATTCAAATAAAATGGAGTGGCCCTAGGTACACAGGTCTCCTCTACTCAGATTTCTTATTTTTTCCACTCGTATACAACACATGCCTGCATACAGAAGTTCTTGTACCAAAGCTATATTAATTTTTGGTACTTACATATTATTGCAACCGTATTGTTGAGATTATACGAAATGAAACACATGGTTGTGTCAATTTAGAGTGAACAACACATGGAAAATCAGGGTCGCCAACTTGGTGAATTATTTTGAACGTTGGCATTGTTGTGATAATATGTAAGTACCTAAATTTTCTCTACCTTCTTTTAACTCTTTCAGAACCAGTTGATTTTCTCTGTTAAGCCTAACTCCATTTCAAAATTCATGTAAAATTCTTGCTGTAATAAAACATGCCAAAATTTATGGTTTATAATCATTCCAAATTCCATAAGTTCCAAATCCAGATCACACCGGTATTATCACGGGACTTAGAAAGGAGAGGATTTTCAGATGAAGAAATTCTCTTCGAGGTTATGAGGAAGAATCAAATGATGAAATGTATAACATCAAGTATGATTCCTCCACTGAAATCGATTCCAATTTGGAAGAGGGGGACACTGTTGAAAATAAATGTTTTATATATGGAGAAACAAAAACATTTGGGAAGAACGTAATTTTAAAGGAGACAAGTGGTACACATCTTATCCACTTTCAGATGAACTTTTGAAGGGAAAAAAACTATTGCTGGAACAATAAGAGAAAATAAAAAAGAAATTCCAAATTTTTTTAATTTAAAAAATAAAGTTTACTCTCCTATATCCCTTTAAGACCCGAATTACTTTTATCTTCAAATATTAAATTCTTCTAGTTATTAATACTATATGGACCTCATTGACATTGGGAAATATAATAAAAAAATTCCCGCTCCCCTCCTCTCCTGGAACGTAGACGGTACCCGCACGATCGTGCGAGTTTGGCAACAGGTCACCTATGAAATTCTACGAGTTATATACATTTTTAGCTCTAAGTTGATAGAGGAAATAATCTTAATTCAACTAAGATTGTTACAAATAAGGAAATTATTGATGAAAATTAACTCTTTTATTAATTCATTATTTATTTACTGCAAAAATCTTTTGTTTTGTTTTTGGTAAGTATAAATAACCATTGCATTTTTCACATGTTTTCGAACTGCTTTCGTAGTTTTCAAATTTGCACTTGCGAGGTCTTGAAATGTCATCAGTTTATCAAAAACAGCTTTCCTGTCAAGCCTTTTATCCTGGAATGGCCAGGATAAAAGCCATGACATGTATAGAAGGTGGACGCTTCGATCTTTTTGTGAGTGGAATTACAACACTGTTTTATCTTCATCATCAGTCAAAATACTTTTGTTAGTAGGTGGAGAGGCTGATAACGCTTCAACTATCTCTAACTTAAATTTTAAGCAACCCATTTTGATTTTTAGAGGAGTTTTATTTTTATATTGCATCTTGTTTGCACAGAAACCAAGAATTTGCAACAGCTAAATCAATTTAATAAATGTGTTCAAGAGACTTTTATTATGGTAAAGAATGATCCGAAATTGTCTTTTCATTTCAAATATTCCCGTGTGTTTCTTCATCGCTTTCATCTGAACTTGATTCTCCTTCCAGTATACGCTATTCATATGTTTTGTTTGCAGCATTGTCATCATCCGAGAGATCACTAAGTTCTGATCTAAGTTCAATATGATTTAATCATCAATTGAAAAATTTCTTCTGTGAGAATTCTTCTCCTTTTAGTAACCTGAAAAAGTTTTTGGTTAAAAGTTAACACAGTATTCCATGAAAAATAGTAAAATGTATCAGAAATTTTTTTATTATTTAAATATATAAATATTTAAACCACACCATACTAACTACCACCGGAAAAACCAGATTTTTTTTGAGGGGGGAGATGTGGATGCAGATATCTGTGGAGAGGATAAAAATGCCATATTCCTCAAGGCCTGCGGTAGCCCAGTGGTCAGGTTATCGGATCATGGCAGGCATGTCATGAGTTCGAACCCAGTACCACTAAAGACCCGCCGTGTAGGGCAGCGATGCACGCTAAATCTGTCGAGAGCTGAAACGTCATCCCGTTGGTGTGGTAGTTAGGAGAGGGGGTGCCAGCTCAGGTGTCGTCCACGTCACTTGACCATGGTTCAAAATTACGTGGTCCATCTCCAAAAGCCTTCGTGTAGCTGAACATTGCGACATTAATATTCACTCACTCACGCCATACTCCTCAACAAATGTATAGAAAAGAAAGTTAATTGCAAAAGAGAGAGAGAGAAAGAAAAAAAAGGGACTCCTCCATGGCGACCCCCAAGAAAATTTGGCATTAATTATATAACTAGAGAGAGAGATTTCATATTTATGTAGGCTTTTTTTCATCAAAATTATTTTGAAACAGAAAAGAAAATTCGCATGGTAAGTACTTACCTTTACAACTGTAGTGACTATAGTAACGCCTGACCCGCACGATCGTGCGGATAACGAAATCTCGAGCCCTAGAAGCTACATTAATAGAGTATAGTTAATATTTTTTCTATTTTACAATTATTTAAACATTAATACAAAAATCTGTATCCAAGCAATTAGAAATATATTGATTATTACCTTTTTACGACAGATAAAAAGAAGACGTGTTTTTGTTGTATTTGAAAAGCAGGTTAGATTTGCCAGCTGAAAGTAAAACATGGACTAACACCACCGTGTGTTGATAAAAAATGATACTTCTGCAAACACGCTCAATCGCTGTATTCGGGAATTTTTTTACATACGACTATTCCAGAAGCAAAAATGTATAAGAGTGTCTAACCCGCACGATCGTAGGGTTTGGGTCTTAAAGGGATATGTTTAGTTTTAATAAGATACAGATTATAAAAAAAGAATTAAGATCCAGTGAAAACATCTCACTCACTCATGACTAGACTAAAGGAGTGTATAAATAATTTACTGAATGCCCTTATAATAAGAACAGAATAAATTTACGTGTGAAAAATGTAATAAATATATTGTATTTCCTTCTTTTCTTCCTTTTTAACTTTTGTATACAAATTTTACGGTAAAACCAGAATTTAAGTATCCTTGAGTGTGAGATACCCTGCTCAAGAACATTAGGTCGTTTTTTTCGCGAGAGTGATGCCGGGTTGTAAGATAAATCAGTACTTGCATATTATGGCAACAATTGTTGTCATAGGCAATAGTTGTTGGCATTTCTATGGCAATAATTGTTGGCCATACCAATTTCGCATGTGTCATGTGCGCTGAATTGGCAATCATATGCTTCGTTTCATATAAAGTCACCAAAAGGTTGTGATAATATGCAAGTACTGATAAATCTAATTTAAACAATGTAGATATATAAATTATTAATAAGACAAAATATTCGTTAAATATTAGTAGTTAAGTAGATTAAATATTTATACGTAATGTCCAAAACTGAAAATTAAAAAGCATTCTTGAAATAGATTACGTTCAATTTTACTAATTTTGCTCATTCTGTATTCTCTGTTCAATAAATTTTGATTCTTTCAATATTCGAAAATGAGAGTGAAAGGAATCATAAAGTAAGTACATTGAAATTGTTGAAGCTCCTTTAAATAATTTTTTTATGAGAACTTTTAAGACATTTTCCATAAATTTATTAATAAGCAAAAAAAGTTCTTTAAAATTTGCAAGAAATTAGTCTTTAAAAAATTATAGTTTAAAAAAACTAAAAAGCACACTTGTATAGTTAATCGAACTAAAAAGTAAAAAAAAAAAAAAAATTCTTAATGTAAGAATAAAATGATTAACGAGAAAATTAAGGTATCCGACTACGTTCAGAATCGTGATTTTGCAAAAGCGTTTAAATGGATAATATTTATGGTATTTAGTGTCACTTAGATTAGAAAACGTATATAAAATTGTTTTAAGAATATTACTACAATAAAAACTTATTTAAGTACAATATTTTGACAAAAAATGAACGCAGAATGATAAATTTTCAAAATATTCTAATTTTATGAAAAATGCTTCTATCTACACTATTAAAATTCGTAGGTAAACAAACGTATCTACGTCTATCTTCTCACGAACCGCACTCCCCAGAAACTCGCCAAAGGTACCAAAAGTTTGAGAATGATCCAAGGAATCTCTCTCTGTTTTTACCATTTATATTCCGATATTCTAATTAGTTGAAAATATATTAATTAAAAACCTTAAAACGCATGTTAGTGCCCTTTTTTCTCGCAAGGCAGCGAAGTTCCAAATCTTTGACCTGTTTTTTTTTCAGACGTTCTTAAAACGTGATCTAATTTTTTTCATGAGACTCAGACAAAAAATAATTACAG
>BMAV01007496.1:51016-85764 GCA_019973955.1 Trichonephila inaurata madagascariensis
AAAAAAAAAAAAAAAAAAAAAAAAAAAAAAAAAAAAAAATGATACTTTCTATTTTTTACGTTTTTTTTAAAATGAGTCAAAATCGATACGTTTTTATGAGTATGATTTCTAAATCGTTCCGCTTGCATTTTCTTTCGCGCTAACGAAAAAATATTTTACACTAAAAAAGTTTATGCTTTTCTCTTTTAGAATCAGTCATTTAAAAAATTAAATGTTTTTTTTTTACGATTTTTCAAAAAATACTCAAAATTTTATTTAAATACTCAATAACTTCTTTATTTATAAAAATAATCTCACGAAACTTTTTTTCCGTGTGTAGAACAATATTATACATAATATGTACAAAAATTGATAAAATATCTTAAAAATTACGGTTTTCTTAAAAAAAATTGTGTTTTTCATTTTTTCCCATTTTGCAAGAAATATTTAAGCATTATTTTTTTTAAATTTTTTTTGTTAAAAAATTACCGTTAAGCAATCGATATATAAAGTTTGAAGGCATTAACTTAGAAATGAAGCCAGAAAAATTTTTTTTAACTTTAACAAATAACGCAATGCGAAATTGAATATCTCTTCCTTTTATTTTAAAGGTCTTTTCAATGCTTTTCTCAGAAAGACGAGTAGCTTAATTGTTTAACGTGCTACTTTCTAAACGGTGTGACATCTCTCGCGTTCTTCTTCTAACATAACTCCTACGTTCTTTGACGGCCACGATTAAGGGCAATCTTAGAGAAAGCTTAGTGTGGAACAGTTCGGAACAAGTGTTAGACGGCCTACTCACAAGGAAGAAGGAAACACCCAACTTCGATAATAATATTCATAAGGAAGAGTAATAGTACCTGAGTACACCTATTTACAAGAAGCAGAATAGATGAGTCTTCAACCAAGGTAGGAGGGTTACTTTCTAAGTGATATTATAATATAGAAAGCTAGATTAGGCAGATAATTAACTATACTTAGGATAAGTGATCTAGTTGTGCGATCTGACTTAAATATTCAGTCTAATTTGTGGCTTATTCTCACTTAAAGAAAGTTGTTCATTAGATATAAGTAATATAAGTTATTCTTAATAAAAGTTGTATTAAGAATTATAAAATGTCTCATCCTTTAGATAATCCCACACCTCTAGCTTACGCGGATCCAACACGTCATAGCTATCGACAGATGGCTATGTCACAATGGCGCCCGAACAATCTTAATTCTGGGTTAGGTAATGCAGGAGGATTTAGTATATTAACTGAAATGTATTTTTACGGGTCTGAGAACGTAGCGGAGTTTTTGGAAGCAATAGATAATCAAATACAGTTACTTGAAATCCTAAGTAATCTGTCATGTGCTTATTTGAAAAGTCATCTCAGGGGAAGGGCTCAAGATTGGTACTCAATATTTGGATCGGTGCTAGTGCAAGATACAGCCATGGATTTCGCGCAGCTCAAGGCTGAATTAGCGAAAGCTTTTCCCGCAATCAAAAATAAGAAAGAATTGGAGGCTAGGTTTTTCGCGTCACAGCAGGGATGAAATAAGGAACCAACAGACTTTGTTTACAATTTTTTAAAAATTCAGAAGGATTTAGAGCTAGGGATGTCGCAGGCGGAATTGGTTGATCACATTTGTGTTAGACTCGAACCACAGATCCAGGACTACGTGGAAGTGCGCAATCCACAGAACACGGTACAACTTTTGGAAGTCTTAGCTAAATTCGAAGAGAGGTATTCTTGCAAATTAAAAAGGGCTTCACAGAATAATGATAATGTAGAAAGACGAGGTCAAAACGCGCATAGGAGGCCTAATTTTGATGCTAATGGTAGAAACTGGAGAAATTCTGAGGTTGGACGTAGACCAAATAATGGTAGAAATGATTTTTATGAGAATAGCCGTCAAAGTAATAGAGGGTTCGAGAGAAATAGATTTCAGAATAATGATCAGAGATTCAACAACAGGGGTTACCAATTTCGAAATCAGCGAAATGATAATTTTAATAGAGGGGACCGTAGAAATAGGGGTTCGAGTGAAAATTTCAGTCGAGGAGATAGGATGCAAAGGGGACGATTAAATATTGTAAAAGTTAAAGATCAACCTCAAAAAGTATCGACAAGAGAAACACCAATTAAGCTTTCTCCGATATGTATATCACCCGTAGAACTTCCCCAAGTTCCTATTTTATTAAATAACACATTTTTGAAAGCGCTATGGGACACCGGAGCAGATAAATCATTTATATCGGAAGAAGTATATAGAAAATATTTTTTTTATAAGCAAATTAAAAAATCGCGAGCCCAGGTAATAACAGCACAGGGTGCGAAATGCCAAAACATGGGGAATGTAGAATTGAATTTTCGCATCAGACAATTTGAAAGAACTTGGTCATTTCATGTGTTGACAGATTTGGAATACCCATGTATTCTAGGGGTTTATTTTATAAGTGGATCAAAGATTATTTTAGATTTTGATCGAAAATCGTTGAAAATTCCCGATTCTCAAATAAATAAGGTGGTTGAACCAATTAAAGAGGAAAATGTTGAGATAGTTTTGTCTAAGACAAAATTGGGAGAGGTAGAAAAACAAAAACTACAAAATTTGTTTAGTAGTTTTAAGGGATTATTCTCAGACAAACCAGGTCTTACTCATGTTTTATACCATGAAATTGACACGGGAGATAACCCACCAGTAGCTTCCCGGCCATATAGGTACGACCGGACAAAGCAAGCAATAATTGATTTTCACATACAAAAAATGTTACAAGAGGAAACGATTTTTCCAATTCAATCCCCGTACGCGTCACCAGTTGTGTTATGCAAGAAAAATAATGGGTTACCACCGGATAATCCAGAAGCATATAGATTTGCAGTAGACTATAGAAAACTAAATTCGATCACAAAGTATCCGCGATACCCTTTACCGTTAATAGATGATTTAATAACGAACATCCCATATACAACAATAATGTCATCTCTTGATCTAAGAAGTGGGTACTTTCAAATGGCAGTAAGCCCCAGTGATATTGTTAAGACCGCATTTTTAGTAAAAAGGGGCACTTATGCTTTCAAGCGGATGCCATTCGGTTTATCAGGAGCAGCTCCCAATTTTCAAAGGCAATTGACCTAATCCGGGAAACCGGGGATGGGGAAAATTTTGTAAATGTTTATATGGACGATGAATTATTCGTTTTTCCATCGTTCCCCTTTAAATGTTAGCTTTTTTAAAGGGGGGTCTTTTTGTTGAAGGGTGGGGATTGACATTAAAAAAAGATAAATGTAAATTTGGGTTGCGATGAATTGGTATTTAGGAAATTATTAGAAGAAAAAGGTTAAAAACGGATGAGACAAAGGTTCGAGCCATACTAGAGATGAAACCACCCTGTAACTAAAAGGGGGTGTCCAATTTTTTTGGGTATTCCCCAGTGGTACAAAATTTTTAAAAATTACCCGGATTTTTTGTAAAACCCCACTTTAAAATTTAAACAAAAATTTAAAAAAAAATTTGTCTGGCCCAATGAAGCAAAAAAAGGCATTCGAAAGGGCCCAAGGCGGCGGTAAAAAAGGCCCAGTTTTAAAATTTACCAAATTTTTCAGGAGCCATTGGGGGTTATTTACAAAACCCAGTTCGATCGGTTTGGGGCAGTGCTTAATCAAAAAAAACACATCCGTTATTTTTGGGCCCCATTACGCTGAACAACGCGAGAGGTAAAACGGTAACCAAAAGAAATGCCCAAACGGTAGTATGGGCGTTGAAAAAATCAGAAATATTTGGGAACGATGCCAATTAAAGTAATAAAAAGATCCGCTGCCTTAACACGCCTAACACATGGAAAAAATTTGTCAGTAGGATGATTAGATGGGCACTCAAATTGGGGGATTTAATATAGAATGGGAACATAGCCCCGGGGAACTCAAAATGCAGTGGCTGCCCCTTATTTTAAAAGGTCCTGTGGGAAAGTAAAAATGGGAAAAAAAAAATTTAAAGGTTTTTCCAATCGGGGATTTGGTACTTACTTCACGGGAACAGTTAATAACAGAACAAAAAAAATGACCCGGGGAAGGGTCATATCAAAGATATTTAAAAAACCCGGAAAATAACTCGGTTAATGCAACGTATGTGAAAATTGGCCCCGATTTCCGTCAAAGGGGGCTCGTTATTTTTATCAAACCCCACCAACGTCTTTAAAGGTGAAATGCGTGTATACATTCCAAAATCTTTAAGGAATGAAATAATGGGGAGAATTTCATGACAAACCAATAGCGGACACAGGGGAAGATTTAAAACGTATCAAAAAATTCGGGACGTTTGTTTTTTCCCCGTACATAAAAAAATTCATTGATCAATATTTTCTCTACCCATATTTAAAGGGTTAATAACTATAAAAACGCGTTTACCAGTTTTGGTCGATTAAATCCAATTATATAAAATTACCCAAAATGAGATGGACGTTAGATTTGTTGGGGCCCGTACCCTATATCGAGAAAAAAGAGGGTAACCCTTTTATATTTTTAGTAAATAACCGATCATTTAACCCAAATGGGCTGAAATTATATTTTAAAAAGGGCCTCATCTCGTATAATAGCGGATATTTTTTGAAAATTTTTTTTAAAAATGCGTTATGGGCCCCAAAAAAAATTAAAAAGGGTGATAATGGCCCCCAATTTATATCCAAAATTTTTTGAGCACTTAAAGTAAAGGGGGTTAGGCATAAAAAGGGATTTGAAGACTTTTTTCCATCGGCCCAAAACAAATCGGACCGAAAAGGGTTTCGAGATATAGTGCAAAATGATTGCAAATTATGTTTAAAGATCCCAAAACATACTTGGGATCAATTCTTACGTGAGTTTTTCTTATGCCCCATTCGTACGGGGGTGAATGAAAAAACGGGAAAATCACCTGCTGAATTATTTTTTGGGGCGAAAAGTTTTCACCAATTTTTAAAACTATTTTTGATTCGGGTTCAAAAATTTAAAATACAAAATATCGAAAAACTTTAAAGGAAGCTAGACTAAGTACGAAAATTAAACAGGAAGGTTTGGGGAAAAATATTATAATAGACGTAGAAAAAACATAAAAAAAAAGGTAAAAAAGGGGGGTCTTATTAGAAACACACCCCTTTAAGTTCAGCAACCCCAAAAAAGTCTGCGGGGGAAATTTCAAAAATTTGAAGGACCTTTAAAAGGGGATTAGGGAAAAAAAAAAATAACAATAAATTTTTGTAATATGGAAATCAGGAAAAAGATTAACGGTTAACGTAAAATCAAATAAGAAAAATATCGTCATAGGAAATGTGACGGGGCAATTGGGAAAAGGAAACCCAAAATATATAAGATAAGGGCAGAAAGGCTTAATTCTTCGGGGGGAAAAATTTCATCAAAGGGGGTTTAAAAGAGTCCTTTTGGGAAAAAAAAAATCTGCGGTGGCCCTAAAATTTAAAAGGCAAAAAAGGGGTTGGTCACCAATCAAAAACAATATAAAAAAAAATACAGAAATGCCCATAAACGCAAATCACTGGGGCAGATCCTTTTCCCAGTTCATTTGGGGGGTGAAAGTAAAAAGTAAAAAGGACAAAAGGGATAATAGGGGGTTTTTAAGAAATCAGGGGGTGTCAGGGGCAAAATGGACCACAAAAAAAAGTGGCGAAAAAAAGGGACCCCCTAACATAAATAAAAAACAATATTCTAGACTTTTTAAAAGTAGAAAAGAACAGAAAAAAGAGAATCAACTGAAGTTCCAGATGAAACCACTTTCAATCTGAGGCCACGCCGGGGGGAACAGAACGGAAATCCCGACCAGCCAAGGGAGACAACAGAGGTCAAAAAAAAGGGGGCGACAAGGAGATTCTGGCCCCACAACAAGCAAAACAAAAAAATTCCAGTGCAACCGAGGAAAGAAAAGTGGTAGCACCTCATCGTTGGACGAAATGGTGGGGGGGAACGCAAAATAAAAAAACAGGTTTGGATTGTTTTTAATGATTTTCCCAAAAATTCCGGAAGAATTATTGCAAAAAAAGTCTTTTTGGGCGGTGCCAAAATTATAAACCCAAACAAAAAGTTAAAAACCCCTACAATGAGTGTTTATTTTTTTTTTAAAATTTTTTACTTGTTAAAAAAATTTTTTTTAAGAAAAAAAATTGTAATTGCACATTTGTTTTTCTTCGATGTATGACTTCTTTGGTCAAAAAATTCCTTTGGTTATTTGTTATAATAGTTTATTGAAAAAAGTTTGTAATTGTATAAAAAATTGTTTTATATATATATATATGTTGTTGTATTGTTACGTATTATAAGGCATCTGGTTCAGGAAACCGGGGTAGTCAAATAACAATAATAATAAGGGGCGCCTCATTGGGTTTTGGAACCAGATGGGTTGATGAGATGAAAATTTATTGTGATATACAAATTATATAATGAAAAAAAATTGTAAAATAATTGATATTATGTAAACATAGTTTGGGGAAACAATGACTCAGAAATTTTTTATTTCAGGGAGACAGACCCTGAAAATTATCATAAGTAATTTCAACAAAAAAAAAATGGGCGGAAAAAGCCCATTCAGGATGAAAAAAGATGCAAAGTTTGGGTCTGCGCACCGAAAATTTTTTTTAAAAAATTTTTTGGTATAGTTACTTTAAGTATAAATGTTAAAGTGAGGTGGGCATAAATTTAAAACAGTAATTATTAATGTTCCCCATTAATGGGAAAAATTTATTGCCGATTTTAAAATTTTAAATTTAAATTGAAAATTTTAAATTTAATTCTAAGATGAGAAGAAAATTAAAGTCAAAAAAATTTGGGAAATTAAAAAATTTAAAAAATGAGGTTTTAAAGATTAAAATTTAAATAAAACTCAGAAAGCGAAAAAAGAAATAGAGATTTAGACACGTAATTTATTAAGGGCATTGAGAACCCTTAAAAATCACGTTTTTCTTCTTGGGGGGGTTTGACTTTCTCTCGCGTCCTTCTGCTAACAAACCCTAAGTTCTTTGACCCACGATTAATGGCAAAACCTTTCCAACCCCAATCCCAAAGAAGATAAACAGATCAAATATGTAAATGGTATGTTTTAAAAAAAGGAAAAGCTTTGATGATAAGCAGCGGCAAGTTTAAAAAATCTTAGTTTGGAATCATTCTGATCAAGGTTAGATGTCCTATATTTTTGGGGAAAAAAGATTCGTTCATTATAAAAAAGTTGGAATCCCCCATATTCAAAATTATGATATCACTCAATCCTGAAGGAAGGAGATCTAAAAAAAGGTAAATTTTGTAAGGAAGTTAGGGGTATCGGTTTATTTATTATAATTAAGATAAATGATCTAGTTGCGTGATCGATTTGTACAAAGTTTAATGGGTGTTAACTCTCACTTTAAGAAAGTTGTAAATTAGAATTAAGTAATATAAGTTATTCTTAATAAAAGTTGTATTAAAAACCCCAAATGTCCCTTTTTGTTTCCCCCACACCTCAACGCGGACCCGGGAAAGACATAGTCATCACAGAATGGCTATGTCCAAGTTTCGGAACTTGATCAAAAAAGAATATATCGTCATAGGAAATTGACGAGGTCGAGTTGGGGAAAAAGGTCCCCAATAGTATCAGATCACGTCAGGAAACTGTACCGGGAAAAAGGAAAACAAAGGTTAAATGGTCACACATGGAAAGAAAGTCTGGGGGAAAAGGTTAGAGGCAAAAGGGATTAATCGCCAATCAAAACAATATAAAAAAAACATATGGACCGATCGCAATCACTGGTCCCGATCGCTTCCTAGTTCATTTAGAAAAGACAGGAAAAATAAAAAAGGGAAAAAACCCATAAAGGAATGAAAAGATCATATGGATCAGGGGGAAATGGGCCCCAGAAAAGTGGCAAAAAGGGGCACAATAATATTAACAAAAGACCATTGCACCCGACCCATTTATATAAGTAGGAAGAAGAACAAGTCGGAGACAACTGGGTTAAATGGACCCGGTACAACCTACGTCCCCCCAAAAAAAAACGATCAGGAGTCCCGACCGACCAAGAAGCAACGGGGAAAGCAAGGAAAAGCCGACAAGCAGACTACAATCCCTACAGCAGGCAACGTAAGGAATTCCATGCACCCGAGGAAAGAAAGGGGAAAGAACGTGGTAGCACCTCGTCTTTGGGACGTCATGGTGGGGACTGAATATAAAATCAGGTTGTTTGTTTCTTTTTTTATGATTTTTCCAACAAGTGGTGGAAAATTATTGCAAAAAAAAAGGTCTCGGGCGGTGTTTAAAAGTTATAACCCAAAAAAAGTTGACACTACAATGAGTGTATATTTTTTTTTTTTGAATTTTTGACTTGTTAAAATTTTTTTTTTTTTGGGAAAACAATTTAATCACATTTTTTTGTTCGATGTATGACTTCGTGGGATGCGAAATTCCTTTGGTTATTTGTTTTAATTTTTATTGAAAAATGTTTGTAATTGTATAATATGTGTATATTTTTGTTGTTGTATTTTTCCCTTTTTAAGGGATCTGGTTCGGGAAACGCGGCGTAGTCAGGGTCCTATTAATGGGCCCCATTGGGAGTTTTTGAAACCAGATGTGGGGGTGGGGGTGAAAATTTTTTTGATTTACAAATAATAATAAGAAAAGGAAACTTATTGGTATTATGTAAACATAAATTGGAAAAAAATAAATAGGGTTTTACCCGGGCGACAGACCCGTTTTACAATAAGATATATAACCCCCCGGAAAAAAAGGGCAGAAATTCCATCTCCATATGAAATGATGATACGGATGCAAAGTTTGGGTCTGCGCACCCAGGAAAAGTTCTAGAAAAAATTTTAAGTGTATAGTTACTTTAAAAATATATATGTAAAAAATGGGGGTGAACCCAAAATTTAAAAATCAATTATTAATGTTGGCCTAGTTAATGGGAAAAAAATTTTTGTACAGTTTAAATTTAAAATTAAGTTGAAAATTAAATTTAATTTTAGGAGGTAATGAAAATTAAAATCAAGATAAATATTGGAAATTATAAAAGTTAAAAAAGAGGATTCAAGATTAAAATTTAAATAAAACTTAGAAAGCGAAGAGATTCAGAAATAAAATTTTGGCGTAATTTATTAAGGGCTGAGAACCCTAAATAAATCACGCTTTTCTTCTTGGAGGGGTTGTGATGTTCTCGCGTTCTTCTTCTAACATAACCCCCAATTCTTTGACGGCCACGATTAATGGCAAAAACTTTTAACCCAATACCAAAAAAGAAACAGAACAGTATGCAAATGGGATATACTTTTAAAAAGGGTAGAAGGTTTTGAGAAGGACGGCAACCTAGAATAACTTAGTACGGTTTTTCGGAATAAATGTTAGACCTCCTACAGCTCTGGAAGAAGGATACGCTCATCGCAATTGAATATAATAAGGATTAAGAAAGCCGAGTCTTCCACCTACAATTAACATAATAGAATTTCTTCAACCTAGGAAGGAAGGGGACTCTAAAAAAAGGAATATTTTGTATAGGAAGTTATATTAGACAGTTTAAATATAATTAATATAAGTGATCAGGTGATCTGACTTGAATATTAAGTTTAATTTGGGGGCTTATTCTCACTTTAAGAAAATTGTTATTTAGAAATAAGTAATTTAAGTTATTCTTAATAAAAGTTGTGTTAAGAAAAAAAATTCTTACTTTTAGATAATCCCCACCTCTAGCTTACGCGGATCACGTGCATGGCTACGCAGGATGGCTATGTCTAAGGATAAAACCTTTAAGCACTTTGATAAGGGTTGCTAATAAAATGCCTTCATGGCATGACTCAAAATAATAAAAAAACTTTAATAATATATTGTGGTCTTTTTTTTAAAAATTTTTTTCAAAAAAAAACTTTGTTTTGGGGTTCAAAATTCTGTCATCTTATATAATTCGGGTTATTTGGGGGCTGTTGCTTGTATTTAATTATTTAGGTATAGAAATTGACCCAATGCCCTTTAAAAATTAAAAGGGGGAATTGACACAGAAAAATTAAAATCGAAACGCCAGTCATTACTGTGGCGTGCCTCGGCCCCCCCACCAATTTCCCTCTTAACGGGCCAAAGGCGAGGGGAGAAGGAACATATGAACGGGCACTTGCTCGTTCTCTTTTGATCACACGGGGAAAAGCGTGCTTTCCCCTTTATTCTATTTCCATGTTTCAACCTAAGTAATTGTAATTTTTATAATATTTTAAAATCTGAAAATTTAAAAAATATGTTTAACCTTTTTATTCATTTTTACTTTTATATGGCCGGGAATAAACCAAAAATTCTCACTTGTGCCTTTCCCCCTCAACAAAACTCCCCCAAAAAAAACCCAAAAAAAAATAAATTAGCTAAAAATGAAGCAAAAGAGGGCTTAAGCTATAAATATGGGGAGTTTTGAAAATTTTATAAGTAGAAAAGTAATTATTTGTTAAAATTATTAAATGTTTTTTACTGAAACTGTTATTCAATATTTTTCTTCATGTAAAATACTACAAAAAAAATTTTAAGATACTAAATCTAATTTTCAGAACATGTTTTATTAGTTCTATCTGTTTTGAATCAAAATCTAATCTCTGTTAATATTTTGTACTTAATTGCTTTTTTTGAAAAAAATATTAATTTTTTAAAAAAATTTAGTTTTTTCATAAAATTTGATATTTAAAAACCTTCAAAAACATTAAAATTTTTGTTCCCATCAGTAAAGATGTTATTTATGGACTTTTAAAATTTTTTTGAAACATTTATTAGTTTTTTTAAAAATTTGTCAACCTTTTTACCAAAATTTCGCTTAAAAAGACAATTGTTATAGTCTACAAAACTCCAGAAACAAAAATAAAATAAAGGGCCAAAATTAGTTTTTCTGAAGCTAAAAAGAGCTTGAGCTTAAATATGGAGATTTAAAAAATGCACAATTATAGTAGAAAATTTTTTCATATTGTATTAAAATCTTTAAATCATTTTCTAGTATGTTTTTCAATTTTTTCTTACGGCACAGTTCACTACAAATTTTTTTTTAAGATATTGACTTGAAATTTTCAAAAAATTTTTTATTTGTTTTATTTTATCTAGACTATAAAAATTTCTGTGTACATATTTATTTTTTTGCACTTTTGTGAGAAAATAACTTAGTGTTTTAAAAAATTAAGTTTTTGCAAAAAAATTGACATATTTCAAAAACTTTTGAAGTATTTAAAAATTTTTACGCTATAACACAGAGAAAATGGCATTTATGTACTGTATAAATATTAAAAGAATATTTTAAATTAAATTTTTCAATACAATCCTTCCGCAACCGCAATTTTTCACTAAAATTCCCCAAAATTTCCCCAATTTTTCCCAAAAATTAAAAACTTCGAAAAAACTGTATTGGAATTTTATTTTTATGTCCCATTTCAAATAAAAAATGATTTTTAAATTTTATATATTTCAAAAAGTGTGTGAGGGTCACGCGTCTCCCTTTTTGTAACATAACCCTGGGTTCTTTGACAAGATTAATGGCAAATCTTTTCCCAACCCAAATCCAAAAGTAAATAAAGTATAGATGCAAATAAGATAGCCTTTAAAAGGACAGAAGTTTTAGTGGGATGGCAATTTAAAAAAAGTTCTGTTGGAAAAAGGGAGAAGTGTTTTTGACGGCGTACCAAGGAATCACGGTTCTAGCCATTACTAAAGGTGCATACTATTGCACCGAGCCTAATTTGACTTTGGGAAGGGGGGTTAAACCCGTTGGGGAATTAAGGTAGGAAGATTTTTTTTCCAAATTCGTAATATTAAAAAAATTGAGAGTGGGTTATTTTTTAAGGAAAGTGATCCAAATTGGGATCAGATTTAGTTAGGGCTACGTTTTTGGGTTTTTATTCTACTTAATATAAGTTTGTTCAATATATAAGAAATTTAAGTTAAACTCTTAAAAAAAGTCATATTAAGAATTCTAAAATGTCTATTCTTTCGAAAACCCCCAATCTAATTCACTCCCCCAAACGATATGGTCGACAAAGATCGACCATATCACAGAAGGTGTCACATCCTTGGAAAAAAAAAAAGGTAAAAAAACAACAAAATTAAAATTTGGGTTCGGGGATTTATGTCGTAGCTAAATCCCCCAGCCGGGGGTTTAAAAACTGAAATTTTAAATGCAATCAAAAAATATGGAATTGATTTGTCTAAATATGGGGGAAGATTTTGATGGAGCAAATTTTTTGTGGGGGTTATGGGGGGTTGGAAAAACCTTATAAAAGATCATGCAAAATGCGAAATAAATTCATTTGCCCAATTCATTAAGTTTAAATTTTAAAATATCTAAAAAACCATTCCCAAAATGTCAAAATTTTTTTCAAAATTTTTTGGCACCAAAAAATCGGCAATTAATTAATGATTTTTCCCGAAAATATCAAATAACCCTAAAAAAATATGCCCTACTAATTGTCATCAAGAAAATACGCCTTTTTTGGGATTCGAAAAAAATTATTCTTTTAACAATGGAAATTTTTAAGTAGACAAAATTTTAAATTTTCAAAAAAAAAAGACTAACGGCGAATGTACGGAAAATATTTGGGGCTATGTTTTTTTAAAAAACTTTTTTTCTTGGTTTTTTCATAGACCCCTTTTTAAAAAACCCTAGATTTGAAAAAAAAATGACCTACAAAAAGTAGATTCTCGAAAATCTTCTAAGAGCTGGTAGATAAAACCAAAATTCTTTCGTTTTTTGTTAAACGAGTCTGAAGATCACAAAGGGATGGGGTATAACCTTTTTTTAAAAGGCGAAAGTGAACAAAAGTTTTTTGACGATTAGCAGAAGATCAAAAGCTTCGCCCGAAATCGTCTTTAAAAGTTATGTATTTTTGCTGTCAGTTTTGATATCCCAAACATTTCAGTCTACATGATCTCAGTAATTTTTCAAAATTTTTACAACCAGATAAACTCTTACCCTTTTTTTCAAATAATAATAATAATAATCAGTCCATAAAACTGCTAACGAAAAAAAGGATTTAAACCCCCGGTATTTATGAAAAATTAATTTTTTTAAAAAGGTTTTTTAAAAACCCGAAATTCAGAAAATCCATTCAATAAAAAGAGTCGCATAATAACTATTAATTAAATTTCAAAACCTCGCTTCCAGTTTTCCGGATATTATAACAGCATGCCTGCTTTTTTTTAACTTTTCCATTTACAAGTGTAACAGCTGTATGTGTGTTTTTGTGAAAAAAAACTTTTTAAACACAAATTATAAAAAACTATCTTAGAATTTTAAAAAAGGCAAGACCGGTTATCAGCTTAGAAACCCGAAGAAACTGAAAACTGGAAAACTAAAATCCTCTTCTACTATGGACATTATCATAAAGATTTGCAGGGAAAAAACGAAAAAGTACCTATTAAACACAGAAGTGTCGTAATTTTAATTAATGAAGTTTTTTTTTCGTATATCTATGTGTAATATTTCAACACTTTCAAAAAATTTTTTTTTATGTGATAATTTTTTTTATTTTTAAAAAAAGGGGGCCCCCGAAGGAAGATAAGGGGGCCCCTCAGGTGGTAAAGTTTTCCCAGAAAAAATTAAGGGTTTTTAAAAATATTGTTTCGCATTCACTGCGAAAAACCGGTTATCAGAACGAGCACAAAATACCACTTTTAATACGTCACATACCAAAATACCCCGATGCAAAAAATACCAAATTTTAAATAGCCCATTCTCATCTGTGGCCGACTACTACTCAAAATTGTAAACATCACATACTCATTTTTTAAACTGTTACTGGGTCAAATTTGAGAATATAACAGCTAAGTAATGAGTAATGCACTCATTTATGGTATTTATGGGTCAAAAATGAGTTTTTATGTTATTTTTTTTTAGATACTGTTGTATCCAATACAAATTTTTTAACATAAAAATATACATCAAATCAAATTTAAAGGATCTAAATACGTGATCCCTTGTTGTAAATTTCTTTTTTTCCCCATCTTAAGGTTATTTAATTTTCTTTTTATGAATTTTTTAAACCACTTAACCTTCAAAAAATTAAATTTTTTTTGCATTTATTGTTTTTTCAAAATTTTTCCTTGGGTATCATCGCCAAAAGGCGTTCAAGATAATTCGCCATGTCTCGTCCCGCCAAAATTAACAACCATGTACTTCGTTTAATATAATGTGGGCGCCAATATTTTTTGAGGCGTACGCAAGTTCCAACAAAAATATAATTTTTCTTTTTAAAAATGTAACTACTATGTGATCTTAAACTATATTTTTTTTGAACTTAAAACCTCAAATTTAAACCCTTTGAAAAACACAAAAATTGTTTCCCAATCAAATTTGGGAAAAATGTGAAAGTTTTTGGCTCTTTAAAAAGTTATTTTTTATATTTCTAGAAGCAAATTTTTTATTCTTTAAAACCTATACAAACAGAAAAATTAAGCTTTTTTTTAAAATCGGTCTCAATAAGTATCTTAAAACATTCCCGATGAAAAAACAGATTTTTTCATTTTAAAAAAATTTCTAAACACAAAATAAGAAATGAATATTTTCCCTTTTACATATGAAAATGAAAAAAAAAAAAAAATTTCCAAGACTTAGAAACCCAACTAAAAAATAAGGTCTAAATTAGGCCCCCCAGGTGAGAAAGTTTTTTTTTGTATAAATTTTTTTTTTTAAATCAATACATACACAAACCCTGCTTTAACTCATCAAAAGACACGGGACCCCCTTTTTAATCCATCCAGATGGAAATAAAAATGCATTGTAATATATGCCAAATAAAGCCCCACTTTTATATTAACTGTTTTTTATACTCTATCACCAAAAGAAAACAAATATTGTATTTTTTAAGTTAATGTTTTTAAATAAAAATTAAAATTTTTAAAAAAGTTTAGTCCTTAGAAGAATGTAAAAAAAAAACAAAATTTTTTACATTCAAAAAAACTTTTTAAAATGAAAAATTTTTTAACCAACGGGAAAAGATTTTTTAAAAAGAAGTTTTCAGCACCCCAATTTTAGAAGAAAAATATCATCTAAGGACCAGTGGAACCGAAATTTAAAACCATGTTACTAGTGTACAGCTTTTTTTTTTATTATTCACTGTAAACAAAAAAAATAAAAAAAAATCATATTTTTTGAAATATTTATTCTGGAAATTGTACACATTTTTTATCAACATTAAAAAAAAAAAAAAAACAGGATATAAGTGTGTTTTTTAAAACAACATCCCTTCATCCAAAAGGTTATTTTTATTGATTTTTTTATAAATACTACCCTCATATATAATCCATATTATAGTCAACTCCATTCTTATTTGTATAGCAAAAAGCTTGCTTATTTTTTAAATTTAATATTTTAAAAAATTATCATTTTAAATATAGAAAGTTCTAATGCCAAAAGGGAAAACATATAATTAAACAGATTTTTTTTTATTTTTACCAAATCAATAGCATGTTTTTACTAAAAGTGAAAATGTCTTTCAAACAGTGTTTCAAAATAAATTACATGTTGGGATACATGAGTCATCTAAATTATATACTAAAAAAAAATTTATAGATAGCTGGTTCTCAGAGGAATCTTAAAATTTTCCTCGGGGGGAAGAAAAATTCCGCAAATGTTTTTTCATAATTATATAGTATTCTAATTGACAATTTAAAAAATTTTAGCATAACAAATTTAGTACCATGCCCCCCCCATATGACTTTTTTTGAATATGACGAAAAAAGACTGCAATGGGAATCAAATGGTTTTTGGCAGAAAGTGTAAAATTTATGAAATTTGTAAATTATTTTTTATCTAAAAAAAAAATCAGAACTAAAAATTGAAAATTTAAAAAATAAATTATGAATTGTAATAAAAAATGAAGTTTTAAACAAAAAGTAGAAATGAAACAATGCAAATTAAAAAAAAGCTTTTTATAATTCAGAAACAAGATAAAAGGTTTTAAAAAATACAATTTTTTTTAACTAGTAAAAATGAAGGCATGTCTTGCTGAGTGAGAGGGGGGTATTAACTTTAGCACTGTTCAGCCACAAGGGCTTTTGGCGACAGCCCTTTGTAATCTTCAACCATGGAAAAAGTGATGAGGACGACACCTGTGCTGGCACCCCTCCCCCCCTCTACCACCCCAAAGCAAGGGAGTTTGAGCCCCGACATTTTTTCCGTTTTTCATGACATACCACCCACAGTTTTGTTATTTTTGACCACTAATCTACCTTTGGCCACCATGACTTGCTGAAGTTAGCTTTTTAAAAAAACTACTGTTCAAAAAAAAACCCCCTTCGTTGAAACAATATATACATTGGGAAAATTTTAATTTGAATCATTTCTTTACGCACAAAAACGTTTTTTGGGCCCCGGGTTTTTGAAATCACTGCAAATAAGTTTTTTGGAATCTTAGTAGTTTTCAATCCAAGAAGGTGATCTCACACTAAGAACTCAACATGTAAGAAATTTTTAAAGAATACCCTTTTTTTTTAAAAAAAGGGGAATTACATTAAGTTTAAAAAGAAAAAATGTAAGTTTTTTATTATTGTAGAAAATTTTGAGTACCAGGTTTAAAAGAAATAGAACACAAGGTTTTTTAGAAATGTTGGGAAAAGAAACAGAAGAAAAATGGAAAAATAATAACTTTTAAAAAACAAAAAAAATTTTTAAAACCCAAAAAAAAGAAAATCAATATCGGGATGTGAAAAGATTAATGGTGAAATATTATAAATCTGATTCTTTTTATATATTTGTGGGATTTGAAATGTATTGAACATAATTTGAAAAATTTCAATAAATAAAAAAAATTTAAAAATTTTTATTTGTGAATTTTGCCCAAAGGGAAAAAATTTTTAAAAAATCTTTAAAATTAAAAAAAAAAGTTGAAAAAAAAATTCCCAATTTGCTGCCAGTAAAAAAAAGAATTATTTCTGATAGTTTTTACTATCGTGGCCATCAAATTTACATTGTAAACATCTGCAATAAAACATACAGCTGTCAAATTTTTTAAACCCACCAAAAGCTATTTTCATTTTTTTGCCATGCATATACATTTGAAAATGGCCAAAATAAGAAAAAATCTCAATCTAGAAAAATTTTCTTTTAAAAAAAAAGATTAAAAAACAAAGTGAAAATTTAGTAACCTTTTTGTCCAAAAAAAATTAAAAGCGGACCCAAATGTTTTTTTTTAAAAAAAGGATTTGGTAAACACCAATATTTGAAATGTCCATTTATGAATAAATGACAGAAAACAAAAAACTCAACCCGAAAACAAAAGATAAAATGTTTTTTTGTGAAAAAATCTATTTAAAAATTGTATGAAATTAAAAAGGATACTGCCAAAAATATAAATCAGAAAAAAAATTCATTTTAATATACTACAATAAAATAAAATTATAAAAGAAAAAAATTAAAAAAATATAATAAAAGAAAAAAAATGGATGGAAAACCACAAAATCAAATTTAAGGGTTTTGGTAACCATATTGTAATGTTATCCCTAACCTTGAAATTGTCAACAACAACACTTGGTTTTGGGTGTACCGATATATAAAAATTAGAACATTAATTTCAATACCCCAAAAAACAGGCTGTCCCCTTTCCTTCCCAAACCCGTAATGTAAAAAAAAAGTCTTTTAAGGTTACTTTTTACCACCTATCTTGTTTTTTTGCTTTTTAATTCCCAAGAAACTTTATTTTTAGCGGACAAATTTTTAATTGAATATGAATAAAAAATGATTAATTTTTTGGGTACAAGTCTTTCCTTTTTTTTCCCCCTGAAACAATCAAGACCAGCTTTACAAATTAGTTTTCAACATCCCATTATCTAAAAAAAATTTTTTTTATCTTTTGGCTTAATCTGTTAAAAAAATATTTATGTCCCAAAAAGTATATTTTTCCAACTAATGCAGTAAAAAAAAACACAGAAATCTTTCTATTTTTAAAAAAAATTTAATATCCCCATTAAAAATTTTTTGCTTTTTTTATTATGGTGCTTCCCCCAAAGTAAATTTTATAAAATCTTTGCTGTAATAAAAAACAAGGAAACACCAGTGAGTCACAAAGGGCTCAGAAAGGGGAAAAAATAATCTTACATATGATACCGTGTTCCCAAAGTGACCCCCAAAAAAAGGGAACGGATAAATAAATAAAAAAAAGTAAAAAAATACTTAATCAGGTTAAACATCAAAAATCAGATATATATCTCATTTATTTTCATCCAAAAAAAAAACACTATGGTCACAAAAAGATATTTTATAAACCAAAAAGATCAATATTTGGGAAATTTAAAAATTACATTGACTGAGCTTGTAAGTTTATTATAAAAAAAAAACCAGATTAAAAGATTTTTTGGAAAATTTTACCCTTTTGTTTTCAATCAAAACAAAAATTTTATGGTCCTTTAAAGCATAAAACTTTTTTGCAGTGGCAACATACACCCCCCTATTGCAGGGTGTCCTGGGGCCCAGGGAGCCCAAAAACCAGACCCCGTCGCCAAGTACTTTTTTAAAAAACCCAACCCTTTGGGGGCCCAAATGTTTCCTTACACCACTGTCTTTCTGCACTATGTTATAAGATAAATCGGGACCCACATACTATGGCAGATTTCTTTTCGTGTTTTGTTTCCCTGTATAACATACCCATACAGATGTTTTTTTACCAAAACTGGGTTTTTGGGATTTTCATATTACCCCCAACTGTTTTTGGTGAGATTGTATGAAAAGAAGCACATGGTCATGTCAATTGAGCATGAACAACATATGGAAAAAAAGGGTTGCCATCTATTTTGAACGTTGGCATTGTTGGGGGTAATATGCAAGTACCCAAATTTTTCTTCCTTTTTAAACTGTTCAGAACTAGTTGATTTTTTCCGGGAAACCCCAACTCCATTTTAAAAATTTATGGTTTATAATCATTCCAAATCCAGATAACACCAGTATGATCTTGGGGTTTAAAAAGGGGGAAAAAGTAATTTACAATATGATACCGTGTTTCCCCGAAGTGACCACATGTATGTAATCCGATAAAATAAATAAAAGCGTAAAAAATACTTAATTTGGGAAAAATCAAAAAACAATATATTCCCCTCATTTATTTTTTATCCAAATAAACAAAAAAACTATGGTCCCTTAAAGGTTTTGTTATAAACCAGAAGATCAATAGGTGAATTAAAACTTAGTTTGACTGAACTTGTAAGTTTATTATAAAAATTTACCAGATTAATAAGATTTTTTAGAAATATCACAATAGTTTTCAATCAAAAACAAAAGTTTTATGGTCTTGAAAGTTTGACTTTTCTGCAGTGGCATAACATACACCCCATATTGCAGGGGGGCCCTGGGGCCCAGGGGCCCAAAAGCCCCGACAAAATCGCCAAATACCTACCTTTGTAAAAACCCAAATTGGAGATCCCAAAAACCCGACAGCAGGGGGGCCCCAAAAGTTCTCTGTTATCCACTGCCTTTCTGCACCATGTTATAAGATAAATCGGTACTTTTCCCTTTTATGGTAACAACTGCCAACGTTCAAAATAAATTCCCCCAAGTTGGCAATACCAATTTTTATGTGTTGTGTGCGCTGAATTGGCAATTTCATGTGTTTCGTTTCATGTTACCAAAAAGGGGAAAATAATGTGTAAAATAAAAGGGTAAAAACTAATTTAAACAATGCACATCAATTATTAATAAAAACAAAAAATCCATTAAATATTAGTAGTTAAGTAGATTTAATTTTTTTTATTTTTAAAGTCTAATACCCCCAAAAAATTCATTCTTGAAATATGTTATATGCTCAATTTTCTAACTAATTTTACCATTTTGTAATTTCTGTTCCGTTAATTTTGATTCCTTTTTAATATTGGGAAAATTGGAAAAAAAATCATAAAATAAATGTATTGAAAAATTTTTGAAACTCTTAAATAATTTTTTGGTATGGGAACTTTTTTAAAAAATTTTCTATAACTTAATTAAAAAAGCTAAAAAAATACTTTTAAAAAATTTCAAAAAAATTAAAACTCCACAAAAAAAATTAATAATTGTCAACAAAAACTTATTTTGTAAACTTTTTTGCCTAAACTTTGCCACAACATGCAAAACCATTTTAGAGTTCGTATGAAAAAAAAAAACTAAAATTATTCCAAACTAGAAAAGGAAAAAACTTCAATTATTTGCCTATAAATAAAAAGCATGAAAAAAAAAAAGTAATTTTTGTGGGTTTTTTAAAAAAAGTAGTAAAAAATTTTAAAAAAATCCAATCTTTTAAGTATTGATTTTGGGGTTCAATGTGGGTTGTCTAAAATTGTATTTTTAAATTCAAGGATTTCTACTAACAGTGTTAGTTTATTAAAAAAATTAATACTATGTTCAGCCCCAAAAACCATATTCAAACATGTTGGGGCCACAATTCAAAAAAGCATATTCTACTGCAAAACAATACTACTACTACTGCAAACTTCATGGGACATAAGATTACTGGGTGACCACCTTTTTAAAGCAGAAGCAAAAATGGGGGTTTTTCCCTTTGTTGGCTATGGTAATGACATAGAAAAAATTTTCCCCAAATTTTTGGGGTTTAAAATGTAAAAAATTTTGGCCCCTTTTGGGTTTTTGGGGACCGGAATTGATCGCCAAACAACTTAATCAAAAAGCCCTTACTGGTAACTTGTACTAATTTTTTTTTTTTTCTCATTAACATTTATTTATTTTCATTGGAAAAATCCCCTTCGTAATTTTTTTTTGTAAACATCTATCGCTAAAATTTGGCCAAACCCCCTTTTGGTTGCTACAAAATTAACTTTCCAAGCCCCCCCTACTCAACACTTAAACCCAGGATGGGTTTTATAAGAATTTGCCCACAGGGTTTTTTAGTTTTGATCTGAATAAATCAAACAATTTACTAATGAACCAAAAAAAATTCATTAAATTAATAACACTAGTCTTTTTTAAAAAATCTGCCAATATAAAGTAAACATTTATCACATAGCTAAATTTGCCCAATCGTATAGAGGTGTTTTTAATAATTATACCAGCATTTTAAAACTTAGTTTAAAAAAACGCCCGCTTTTCGATTTACAAACAAGAAAAATCAGAAATAACAACAAAGAATATACCATTTTAATACTCATGTGTTCCCCCGCGTGTAGATGGTAGATACGAAATATAGTTCGGTAGATTTAAGAAACAAGTTTGCTGTTGCCCCCCCAATTTTTTAAAATATCTGAGAATATTAAAACAGCTTCTGTAATCCTGAATATTTTTTAAATTTTTTCTGAGGTGTTTTTGGGGGGTTTTAGTACATGTACTGTATCAAATTCAAGAAAGGGGGGTTCAAATCACACGAATATACTCATTTTAAATTGAGAATGTACACGAGTTCTTTTTTTGAGAATTTTTTTTCTCCGTTTTTCCATTAAAAAATAGCTATTAAGTGCATCTGGGGGAAAAAAGGAATGGGAAAACAAGAAAATATTTTTGAAAACTTTTTTTCCCCTTTCCTTTTTTGACTGTTCTAATTTAGCAACATCAATGTTATTAAAATATTTTCACTTTAAATCTTTTTTTAAATTGTTGGATTTTTTTCCCCGGCGCGAAAGTATATTACCAAAATTACTTAAATGTATCTATGTAAATAATAATAAATGTATTACCTTTTATTCACTGAAAAAAAAATTCTGCTGTGTCACACTTCAGCTTAAAAATTTTCAACTGTCTATTCGGAAGTCGCCAAGACTTTACAGTCAATCAGCCATATGCCAAAAGACTGGTTCTAATTATATTAGCGATGGATCGAACTTAATATTTATTGTTACGGAATTTTATTTAAGAGGTTTTGAGCAAATAGTAATAATGATTTAAAAGCGACGTGAGACTACGTAAAGGATTAATTTTCTATGAAGTACACCTAATTTTTTTTTTTACATGATAGATATCTATCTCAAAAAACCGTTCAAAAAGGAGTCGATTTGCTTAGTAAAAGAGAAAATGCGTTTTACTTTTTCAAAAGACCATGTATAAAATTAAATGAACAGCTTTTATTTAGTTCTAGTGTGTTAAAAATCAACTATGTAAAAGCTTATATATACATATATATACACACTGCTGTCCCAGTAAATGAAAAAAGAAAAAAGAGATAGCACAAAAAAATTTATTTTGTAGATAACATTTTGGCCCAAGTATCAAATGATTAAATTTATAGACTTCTGTGGGTGTGGCCCCTCCAGAATCAGTAGCCAGGTAAAGCCATTGTTGGAGACCCAAAGCTGCCACACCCCCGGGGAAATGATTCAAAGAGACTTTGGATGTGTTTTTGGGGGAAAAAGAGCCCCAGCAACTTCCACATTTTGCCAAAGTTGATCGGGTGTGGCGCGGGGTGTAATCTGGGTAAACGCTGAGCAACCATGGACCACATGTTTTCTATCGGTCAACCCCGGGGGCGAGCCACCCGGGAAGCGATTCAATCTGGTGATTGATGAAAAAAACCCTTTGGACAATGCGTGCCCGTGGGCTCGCGTATCCTGTTGAAATATGGCTGGGCCAAGCTCTGAAGGTAAGGAAGGAAAACGCCCCAACACCCGGAGTTTAGCCCTGGCTGTTTAAAGTACCAGCAATACGTACTAAAAATGGAACTGATACCCCTACCGCTCCATACCATAATACCCAGTGCAGGACCAGGGGGCGGTGCATAACGCAACTGTTCAGCATCCCTCTCCACGGGCTCCAGGCTCGAATCCGACCATCGTGGTGTTGCAACAATGCGTAAATTCAGTAAAAACAATTTCATTCCATTCTGCCCCCCAAATCCTTCTTTCACGCACCATTGGCGGCGGAACGTTGTGGTTCTGCGTAAAGGGTGACCAAGGGTGGATGTTTTTGGGACGACCACCGCTGAAAACGGCGTTGTGGTACGCGCAGATACTGAATGATGTGTTGACTCAAGTGCGTGTTTATGGTTCGTGATGTGACGGGAGGATCCGTCCCCGTGCCATTTTGCTTGTCCTCACGTGAAGTGGTGCACTGAGGTGGATGGATCGACCACGTCGGTCCCGTCCCCTCCGCATCCAACGGCCATATCCGCTTACAGTTTTTTGGGTTTCCAACACGACGCCTTTTTCCTGAAGATAACCCACAATCTCGGTAGCCACTACCCCGTCTGTCAAATTTCGGATATTTGATCAAAAGCTGGTCGCTTTTTTCTACGAGACATAACTGATCTTTTTTAAAACCAGAAAAAAAACACAATTGCATAATTTAAATCGTCGAAATTTTCCCAACCCTTTAAATAGCGCTTTGGGGTGGCGCCAGGGGGCGCGTGGTGTGTGTGCGCTGAAAAGTCCCATATCTCACCTCCACTAATCATTTGAAAATTTTCATTTTTTTGCATGCTTTTTTTAAAGGGTGTTGCATTTATGGAGAAAACGTGTATATATAAATGAATGTTTGTATATATGAAATAGCATCACTCCAACACCGTTCAAAAGATCACTATGAAAATTGTCATGTAAACTTATTTTTTTGTGGAGAAGGTTTTTGTACTATCCTCTTTGTTGCAGCTCTACACCAGGTGGCTCTAGAGAAAATCAACTTCATCACCGTTTAATCAATCGCCAAGTTGCCAACAGGATCGCCAAAAAGGATGCCAACTGAGCTCTATCGCCAACATGTCACTATGTTTCCACTAATCGCCATCATAATATAAGGAATGGTGTTGCTTGCGAATATTACTATTTTTACATAAAATAAATGCAACAGAAAGTAATATTTACTTATGGCACATCCAGATATGAATTAGTTATACAATTTTAAGTGTTTATTACACAAAATTTGTAATAATGTGCTACTTTTGCTGAGGAGAAGGAAGGTGTTTTGAAAACTCGACCCACAAGAGAGTTACGGACTTTATAAATAAGAAAAAATCCTTTTTATTAGCTTTTAGATCTACAGACTTAAAATTTGACAAATATGGGTTTTTTTGTTGTTTAGATGAGATATGCAAAAGGCCTTTTTTGTTTTGTTTAGTTTGCAATTCACGTAAAATTAACTCATTAAAAACTTCTTTATCCTTCAATCTGTATTTTTTAAGTTTTGAATTCACCCGTGCGACGAACGGGTATACCAGCTATATAATATTATATATCTATATACGAGATTTTCTTTTTTACTTTTACTTCTTAAGCAAACGGTATGTTACAATTATTTGCTAAATGAACATTTTTAATCAATTTTATTATTTTAAAACCTAAGAAGCTAGTATACATATGTAATGTAACGGTCCGCCGAAGCATGATTATCAAACTCCAAAGGTCCCGTACTCATGAGATAGAAACTCGAACCCAACTTCACCAGGGATTTCTTAAGACTTTTTGAGGACCTGTGCCCCTTTGAAAAAAAGACTCCACCTGACCATTAAAAAGTTATGAAGGATGTTATGCCGAGTGGAATAAAAAGGGGTAGTAAGAGGTAAGAAATACATTTATTAAACGCAAAACATGTTTAGAATACAAACAATGCATCACAGCTCGACGTCAGAAATGCTACGACTAGTAAATGTCACGGGAATTGTTCGAAGTTACGGCTGCTTAAATCATAGCACAGCTGAAGTCAACGTACGAAGGATTGCTGGTCTCGTTTAAAGAAATCCGGTGTTCTGGCGATGTCAGCTGAAGCGACGATGATCTGTGCCGTGAGATTCTCCATTGTCCGTCCCCCAGCGTCTCATACACAAGCGATTTCATGTGGTTCCGGAAGAAGAAATCCAAAGATTTGAGATCCGGGAGCTAGGGCCAAAAGAAATTTAAGGGTCAGTAAATAGAAACTTGGGGCTGGTGCACCAATATGCATGAACCACGAATTCTGGTGCACAATGACTAACACTTCTTGCTGCAACTCCGAAAGAAGTGGGAAATTTTTATACCCGCTGGTTTCTTCGACCCTACCACGGCGCATCAAATCTCCTAATTGGTTAGACCACTCCCCTCGTTTGGCGCATCGGCCTGCCTTTGAGCCATAGGGTCCTCCGGACTTCTCATGAGTTTCCGATCGGGCGAAAGGTGGTTTGTGACCCCATATTCTCTGGTGATTTTTCGCCCCATACTGTCTACTATCACCCCTCTGAATTTGTTGGTAGAATTCAGCAATAACTCGTACATATTCGTACTCGTACTCGTACATTCGTTGTCAAACATTCTTACAAATGATAATACGTAACTAGTGGCGGCGGAAGCCAAGTGGTTATGGTGTGACGGGGTCACGCGTCTTTTCTTTAATATGACCTCTGGGTTCTTTGGGGGCCAAAATTAATGACAACTCTTTTCCAACCAAAACCCAAGAAGCGAAATGTGAAAAAGAAATGCAAATAAGATAGCTTTTAAATAACGAAGTTTCAGTAAGTTGTATGGCAATTTGGAGAATGTTATGTGTGAAAGTGATACAAACGTGAATTGACAGCCAATTGTGAAGTTACCATGAAGATTAAGCCATTAGGTCAAGGTGCATCCCTTGACCCCCTCGGACCCTCTTCATTAAGATTGAAACAAAAAAATTGGATTAAGATGGGAAAGTTATTTAATATTAGGACTTGTAATATTATTAGAAGTGAGAGTAACCGGTTTAAAGGGGTATTTATAGAAAGCCCAAAAGTCCGGCGATTCAGTTTAACTTTTTTGCTGTGTGTTTTTTTTCAAAAAGATTCTCGCATATTATAATATTTTAAATTGTTAGATACTTGGGTTTTCCCATTCTTAAAAAAAGTCTTTTTAAAAAATTTAACCCATAACTTCTCATTTTTTAAATGTCTATGAAAACATAATACCCAGCTGTGATAGGGTGGTTTTATGGCGCCCATATCTTTGTTTTAAATTTGGGAATTAGGTATGGGTTTTCTCGAAATGAATCCCTTTTTAAAATTCTTAATATGACTTTTTTTAAAAAATAAACCTAAATTTCTAATAAATTAGATAAACTTATAAAAAATTTAAAAAAACCCAAAAAAGAGCTGTAAGTTAAACCTGATCGCGTAACTTTGATCACTTATCAAATAATTATATTATCCGCCTACTTTCAATTCTGATAATATTACGGGGTTCTAATATCAAAAAAATAGTTTACCTTGAACCCAAGCAAAGGGGTTCAATAACTTTCAAGAGACTTTTGGGACGTGTGCAATAGTATGCACCTTGTAATAATGACTGAAATCTGGGGGGGTTCTTTTTTGGGCCCGACAATTCACACTTCTATCTCTTCTAAATATAACTTTCTCTAAATTGCCATCCCGCTTACTAAAATTTCGTTTTTTTTTAAAGGCTATCTTATTTGCATTTCCAATTCCATTTCCCGGGATTTAAGTTCAAAAAAGTTTTTCCCCGTAATTTTGGCCGCCCAAAAAACTTAAGAAGGTTTTTTAAGAAAAAAACCGGCCAAAACACCATCAAAAGCAAAACGTGATTTTTGGGGTCTCAATGGTCCTTAAGAAATTACGTGCCAAAATTTTTTATTTTCGGGAATCTCCTTACTCCCCCAAGTTTTATTTAGATTTTAATCTTGAATCTTCATTATAACTTTTAAATTTTTTCAATATTAAACATAAACTGTAATTTTCATTATTCATTTAAAAATTTTAAATTTTTTAATTTTAAACTCCTTAATTTAAACTTTTGACACCCACAAAAAAATTTTTACTCAATTAATCGGGACCAACATAAACAGAAATGCATTTCAATTTTATGGAAACTTTACTTTTTACAACAAATAGGGGAAAGCATATTAACCCTTATAGGATTTAAAAAAAATTTACTTCTTTTTAAATAATCTTCTTCTTTTTAAATTTTGTTATATCCATTATTTTCAAATTTAAAAAATCTGCTTCCTTTTTCCAGAATTCAGGGTCAGCCCCCTGAAAAAAAAACTTTTAAGTTATTTGGGAAAATCAATATTCACAAAATCCAGTATATTTCCAATTTTTATACATTATGTATCATTTTTTAAATTAAAACAAATTCTTACCCCACACCCTTTTGGGTTTTCTTCCATAAAATTCCCATTGTCGCGCTGCGCCGCTAATGTTTTGTGTTATTGTTAGAATCATGTCTACTCCCGCACCCAGCAACCCAGATGTACATTTATAAAACCAATAAAACCCGATATATATATACACACACACTATACAATTACAAACATTTTCAATAAATTATTAAAACAAATAACCAAAGAAATTGTCGCATCTCCAAGTCATACATCGGTAAACAAATGCATGATTCCCTTTTTTTCTCCATCAATTAAAAAAAAATTTTACAAGTAAAGTTAAAAAAAAATATATATACACTCATTGTGTAGTGTCAAATTTCCTCGGTTATAATTTTAAACACCCCCGGGGAAAACTTTTTTTTGCAATAATTTTTCCCAACCACTTGTTGAAAAAGGAACATAAAATGAAACAATAAAACCCCTGTTTTTTTAAAACTTTTTGTCCCCCTACTAGGATTTTTCAGGGGACACTGTTACTTTTTGCTCCTCTTCTCTTTTTTTGGGGTTTTCTCTTTGATCCCTTATGTTTTTGCCTGATGGGGTTTTGTAGTTTCTCTTCGGTTTTTCTAGCTTGATTTGACTTAACTCCATTGGCCGGTCGGGACTCCTGGTCCTGTTTCTTGCTTGGTCTGAGATTATATTTTTTCTCTATCTTGAACCACTACCCCTTTCCTTTCCCGGTTCCTCTTCCAACGTATATAAATATTATCTAAAACCAATGGTCTTTTTATTTAATTTTTGGGTACACGTTTTAAATTTTCTTTATAGCCCCACTTGCCCAAAAACCCAATCGTCTTTTAATCCCACTTTTTCCCTTTTCGTTTTCTTTTTAATTTTGTTTTTTTACTAGAAAAAGAGCTTGGTAGTGATCTGATAAAGTGGTCCGCTTACCCCTTTATCTGTGTGTTTCTCACTTGATTTGATTAAGTTTTTATTTTTTCCTCTCTCATGCTTTACATCAGACCCTTTCTTCTTACCATATTGCGACTCATTTGATCTTCGTTGTACGTTTTCCAAATTACTCTTTTCCCTAAACATGAACTAATGTTACCCGAGCTATTTCCCTATCTCAATCTCGTCACATTTCCAAATGACGATATATTCTAACTTGATCAACATTGACGGTTAACCTTTTCCTGACCTCCATATTATAAAAATTATTATTATTTTTTTACTTCTAACACTCTATACGGACCTTAAAAATTTTTGTTTAAACTTGGCGAAAATTTTTTATTTGCTGTTTAAACCCAAAAGGGTGTGTTTCAACCCCCAATTCACCCCTTAAATTTTCTACACCCGCCTGCGTCTATTATAATTTTTTTCCCCCATTTTTTCATGTTTTTTTTTTTTGTGTTTCGTCTACCTTCAAAAAATTTTTTAAAACCATCTTACTGTAAATTCAGTTCCGTCGAAACCATGTTTAAATTTTTTTAAATTTGGGGTAATCAACTTTCGACCCAAAAATAATTCCGCAGGAGTTTTTCCAGCCTTTTCGTTCACTGCTGCACGAATAGCATAAAAAAAATTCACGTTTTGGGGTTTAATATCGTGTTGTCATTTTTCATATTTGGCAATCATTTGCAAAAGATCACGGGGTTTACGCGTTCGGTTCTATTTGCCTGAGGTCTTTTCAACAGTCTCCACATCCTTAAAGCCTTTTAAACTTTCCTTAAATGTTCAAAAAATTTTGGATATAAATTGGGGGCCGTTATCACTTATTAATTTTATTGGGCCCCAAAACGCGGTATAAAATTTATCAAAAAAATATCCGCTATTTAAAGAGCCGAGGCCTTTTTAAGAGGTATAATTTCAGCCCCTTTTGAAATGATCGGTAAGAAAATAAAAACATATCTATTACAATCCCCCCTGGTAAAGGGTACGGCCCCAACAAATCTAACGTAACTATCTCATTTGGATAATTTGATCAATCGGATTTAATCGACCAGCTGGTAACGCGTTTTTTTAATTATTAAATTGGCACATATAACATGTAGAGACATATTGATTTATTTTTTTATAATGGAAATAACAAAAGTCCCCTATTTTTTTGATAAGTTTTAAATCCGGAAAAAGACCTGCTTTTTTGGCTTCTAATGAAATTCCGGGGAAAATGTCATTTCTTAAAGACTTTTTGGGAAAGTGTAATACCGCATTTCCACCTAACGACGTTGCGTGCCGCATAAAACAACAAGCCTTCAATTGGGGGGGGAAATCGCGGGACCAATTCTCACCAAACGTCGCATTAACAAAGGGTTACTTCCGGGTTTTCTAAATATCTTAAAATATGACCCAATTCTGGGTCATCTTTTGCTCAGTTATTAACTGTTCTCGCGACCAAATTTCTAGTCTCTGATTATTGCCCAAATTTAAATTTTTTTCCCTTTTACTTTCAAACCTTTTTGGAAAAACATCCGCCACCCATTTTTAGTTCCCGGTCTATGTTCTTTTTAAAAGTCCCACACACACACAATCCTGCCTCTTGCAAAACGAAAAAAACCCCCCTTAAATGCCCAACATGGTAGGGAAAAATGGAGACGCAATAATTCGTCGTCTATGTAAGCACTCACAAACTTCCCCAAAAAACCGGGCAGGATTAGGTTAATTGCCTTCTTAAAATTGGGAGCCCCCCGATAAGCCGAATGGCATCGCCGAAATGCGTAAGTGCCACTTTTACTACGAATCGGTCTTAACAATATCATGGGGTTTTCTGCCAAATTTTTAAATTTTCCCTTTTTAGTCAAGAGCTGACATTTTGTCGTATAAAGGGGGTATCCGGGTTTTTAAATCATCCCATTAACGGTAAGGGGTGGGGTGGGTACTTAGTGATCGAATTTAGTTTCTATAGTCAACCGCAAATCTATATGCTTCCCGGGTTATCCCGGGGGTAACCCATCATTTTTTTTACATAAGACAACAGGTGACGCGAAAGGGGATTGAATTGGAATTTGGTTCCTTCTCGTAACATTTTTTCTACATTTATAATCGAGTATCGCTTGTTTTTCCGATCATATCTGAATGGTCTGGAAACTACTGGTGGACTATCTCCCGTATCCAAAATTTTATGGTATAAAACATGGTAAGACCTGGGTTTTTTCTGAGAACAATCCCTTAAAACCCACTAAAAAAAATTGTGTAATTCCTGTTTTTTTTTCCCAAAGCTTCCTTTTTCAGATCTTTTTTAACATTTCCATCCTTAACTGTTTCAAACACCCTCTCTACCTGCAATCCGGGAATCTTCAACGATTTTTGATCAAAGTCCCAAAACAATCTTTGATTAACTTTGAAATCAACTCCAAGAATACTGGGTATTTAAATCCGTCAACAGCAAAAAAACCAAGGTTTTCAAACCCCCAATTCGAATATTCAATTCTAAACCTATATTTTTTACATCTCGCTCCTTGTGCTGTGATCCCTTTTAGCTCGCGATCTTTTTTTCTTGCTTATAAAAAATATTTTTTATATATTTCCTCCGATAAAATGGTTTTTCCACTCCCCGGGGTCCCATAGCGATTTCAAAAATGTGCTATTTATTAAAAAAGGAACATATGGAAATTCCACGGGTGATATACATATCGGAGAAAAATTTTTTGGTATATTCACTGCCGAGTTCTTTTTTATTATTTTGAACTTCATTAATTTTTCAAAAAAAATTTAATCGCCCCGCCCTCTTATCACCTCGACTGAAATTTTTATTTTGAACCCCCAACTGCGGTCCCCCTATTAAAAAATCATTTTGATCTTCTTTTCCCAAATTGGTATCCTTTTATTGAATCTCCGATCATCGTTCTGAAATCTATTCCCCTCTCGAACCACTTTTCTTTGACGGCCATTCCTCATAATTTCCTCTAGAATCATTTCTGCCATTATTTGGTTTTAAAGCCCAACTTCAGAATTTCTCCAGTTTCTGCGATTATCTAACAAATTTGACATCCTATGCGCGTTTTGTCCATCCCACATTATCACTATTCTGCGAACCCCGGGTTTAATTTTTAGGTGCCTCCCCCTTCCCAAATTTTGCCAAAAGGGTTTTTAAAAAGTTGCACCGTATTTTGTTGATTTCCCGGGCCTCCCACCAAATCCTGGACTTTGGGGGTGCGGAATCCCAAAAAAATTGATCTACCAAGTCCCGACATCCTTAGTTCTAAATTCTGTTGGATTTTTTTAAAAAATCGTAAACAAAATCTTTTTTGGGTCCCGGGTTCCTTCCCCGCCGGGAGGCATAAAACCTCGCTTCTAAATCTTTCTTATTCTTTAAAGCGGGGAACGCTTTTTATAATTTGCCGCTGGCAAAACCCCTGGCGGTTTCCTGCACTAACATTGTTCGAAAATCTGATACTAATCTTGGGCCCTTCCTGGAGATGACCTTTCAAATGGGGCCCCTAAAAACACTGGAAATTTCTAGTAAATTTATTTGATTGTCTATGGCCTCCAGGAATTCCGTCCCCTTCTCCGACCCGGAAAAGCACATTTCTGGTAAAAAACCAAACCCCCCTTTAATTTCCCACCCCAGGGGTCAATAAAATTAAATCTGTTCAAAATGCCATTTTTGATATGGTGGTTCTAAACTTTTATCTTTGATTTCAGCGTAAATTAGAGGTGTGGGATTCTCCCCGGGAAAAGAATCGACATTTTAAAATTCTTAAATATGACTTTATTAATATCAAATTTTTTAATAAATTAGATAAACTTATATTAAGTGAGAATAAACCAAAACACAGCTGTGGTTAAACCTGATCCGGGAACGTCAGATCTAAATAATTATATTATCCCCTCTTTCAATTCTGATAATATTTGGCTAGTAATGGCTAGAAATCCTTTAATCTTTGGTAGGCCGTCAATTCACGCTTCTATCTCCCTTCCCAAACATAACTTTCCCCTAAATTGCCATCCCGCTTACTAAAACTTCTGTTCTTTTAAAGGCTATCTTATTTGCATTTACAATTGCATTTCACTTCTTGGATTTGGGTTGGAAAAGATTTGCCATTAATCTTGGCCATCAATTAACCCAGTGGTTATGTTATAGAAAAACGCGTGAGCCCGTCACACAGCTAGTTCTCAAGTAATAATAAAAGGGAAAAATAAGAAGAAAAAAAATTAAGCAGTTTTGAATTGAATTTCAGTCAGTTTTTCGTTTTTTGCAGAAGTGCAACATTGTGCAGTAGTGCTGTAAATTACAAAACATTTTTTATATGAGGATTTTATTATCATCATAAAATATTTAAATTTCTTACCTGGTAATTTATTTCGTCAATGAACAAGATGAAGCATAAAATATAATGGATTCTTTTTATAGCCAAAACACAGTTCTTGTGGCATCACAGATTTTTATAATTGTAGTGATTTCTGGTAAAAATGTACTTTCTTCTAGTGACAAAATTAGCATATATTTCGTTGCAGTAATCTTTTTCTTCTCAGATAAGCGATTTGTAGGTAATTAAAAAAAAATTGAGTCTTTTAAATTAAAATAAATCATACGTCGCAGAAATGCAACAGTGCGAAGTTAAGGGTTATAAAAATGTCTATTCCTTTTGTAAACCCTACTCCTCTAGAGCTCACGTGGATAATCAAAGAAACGGTCACCTTAGGGGGGCGGTTTCACAGTGGCGCCCAACGCAATTTAATTTATATGACCCCGGGGTAGGGAGCTCGAGTGGGTTTGGTATTTTACCAGAAGTGTGCTTTTCCGGGTCGGAAAATGTGGCCGACTTTTTGGAAGCCATTGACAATCAAATAAAATTACTCGAAATACCCAGCGATTTGGCATGTGCTTATTTGAAAGGTCATCTCCGGGGAAGGGCCCGAGACTGGTATCTGATATTCGGATCAGCGTTAGTGCAGGATGCCGTCACGGATTTCGCGCAGCTAGAAGCAAAATTATCAAAAGCATACCCTGCCATACGGAATAAGAAAGATTTAGAGACTCGGTTTTATGCGAGTCAGCAGAGAAAAGACCAGGAGCCAACGGATTTTGTTTACGATTTATTAAAGTTGCATCAAAAACTAGAACTGGGAATGTCGCAGGTGGACTTGGTGGATCACATTTTTGTTAGTTGATTGATTGATTGAATATTAACGTCGCACTGTTCAGCAACACGAGGGCTTTTGGCGACGGACCACGTAATTTTGAACCATAGTCAAGAGACGTGGACGATGCCTAAAACTGGCACTCCCCCCTAACTACCACACCCCCACACCAGCGGGAGGACGTTTCAGCTCTCGACAGATTTAACGTGCATCGCTGCCCTACACGGCGGGTCTTTAGTGGTACTAGGCTCGAACTCGTGACAAGGCAAGCCATGATCCGATACCTATACAACTCGGCTACCGCGGCCACCACATTTTTGTTAGACTCGAATCACAAATTCAAGATTATGCGGAGGTTCGAAATCCACAAAACACAGTACAACTTTTGGAGATCTTGGCTAAATTTGAAGAGAGGTATTCTTGCAAAGCAATGCGGAGCTCGCGGAATGGTGATAATGTGGAACGACGAGGTTGGAATGAGCGTAGGATGTCTAATGCTGGTGATAATTGGAGAAATTAAGAAGTTGGGCGTAGACCAAGTAATAGCAGAAATGATTATAAGGGTAACTACGAGAATGGCCGTCAAGGAAAACCATAGTTCGAAAGCAGGAATAGATTTCAGAACGCTAACCGCAGATTCAACGTTGGGGATACCAATTTAGAAAAGGAGATCGAAATGATGATTTTAATAGAGGGGACCGCACAAATAGGGGTTCGAGTGAGAATTTCAGTCGAGGTGATAGGATGCAAAGGGGACGATTGAATGTTTTGAAAGTTAGTGATGTTCAAAGTAATCAAAAGAACTCGGCAGTGGATATACCGCGCGATTAAACTTTCTGCGATATGTATGTCTCCAGTGGAACTTCCATATGTTCCTATTTTATGAAATTGAACATTTACGAAAGCGTTATGGGACACTGGAGTGGACAAGTCATTTATATAATTGAAATACTATTATTGTCGCATTCTTTACATACAACAGATATTTTATAGCTTCAGACTATAAAGTCATATTTAAATTTTCATTTATATTTCCATTTTCTCCAAGAAAATTGCAGTAAGCAATACAGGATTTCAGCTTTTTGGCTGAAGCAGAAATATTCGAATTGTTAATGGATTCACTTACCTTTGACAGAGAATACAAACAAGTTCTTACCTATCTGCTTAAGGGTAGTCGGAAACCTCTATACCGACAATGTTAAATTGGCTGTTTTCGAGGTACATTTTCTCAAAATCTGTTATATGTACATGCTTGAAATTTTTCATACAATTAAAATACACATTTCTCATTATACTCAAGTGAGCTTTTTTGCTAATTTTGAATTTTTCATAATTTATAAAATTTTATCAAACATAGTTTAAGTTAACCCGTTTTTCACATAAAAAATTTGTAAAAATAAATTTTTTAGTTTTTTACAAAAAGCTAATTTCAGTATATATTAGCCATCATTATAAATATATCATAAAAAAATTTACATATCTTTTTAACAATAGTTTCTAAGAAAAGGAACATCGAACATTAAAATTGACATTTTAAGAAAAATTGATTTTAATGTATAATTACCTTTTTTTTAAAACATTCCTGCTCCATAATCTAAATTATCCAGCATTTTTTTGTATCTCATCATCTTCTCCCTTTCCCTTTTTAAATCTTTTTTTTTTCCTTACTTCCTTTGTTTTCTGTAAACAAGAGTATTTTTGCTCGTAACAGCCTCAGTTTGTCGAGGCGCTCCATTGCCTGTATCGTGTAATCCCAGGCTCAATCATAATTTTTCCCCAATATTTGTAG
>BMAV01007499.1:0-12442 GCA_019973955.1 Trichonephila inaurata madagascariensis
ACATGAAAATCCATTGAAGAACTTAGAAAATTTAATCTAAAAGGGTACGAAATTTAAAAAAGGAAAACCCTTCTTTTCTCATAAAAACATCGTTTATTTTAAATTATTGAGGGAGACCCTTCTTTTGGGATGACTGGAGACGTTGAGAAAGTAATTTTGCATCTAAAAAAAAACCTAATTCTATTCGTAACTGATTAAAAAAAAGGACATTAGGAAAATTTCCCTATCACCATTGTATCATAAAGGTTGATAATCTTTCGATGCTTTAAAATTTAATTGTACCAATAGTCAGGTTAAAAAAAGAAGGACGTAATTCTAAATCTGATTTTTCAGTTCGATAATGCCAATGTCGTCCTATACAAAAAATGCGTTCAATGACATTTATGTAAGGGTTGAGTAATGGGTGTCGGGGAAATAAATTGGTATTCCACTTCGGATCAGGCGGGGGGGAGTCTTTGTCCACAAACGCTCGGTTTATTTTACAATACTTAAAAAATAGATGAATTTAAAAAAAGGGAACCCTCTTCGTTATGGATTTTTTAAAATGTTTTGCCGGAAAAAAAAAAATCAAAGAGGGATTTTGTACCATAGCGGAAACCCTGTTTTTAAAAAACAAAATGTATTTTTTGGAAAAAGAGTCATTTAAAAAATAAAAAATTTTTTTAAAGGACATTTTGACAAAAATTATTTAAATACTATTTTTTTGGAAAAAATTAACAGAAAACCCTTTTTTTTCAAAATTTCCCCCCAAAATCTTAAAAAAATTTTAAACTTTTATATAAAGTTCCCCAGAAGTCGAACTATGTTTTTTGAAAATTCACTTTTTTTCGGGTTTCAACCCCTTGAAATATATTGGGATTTTTTTTTAAATTTTCCCCCTTTTGTTTTCAAAAAATGAATAAACCCCTTCTTTTTTTTTTTAAAAAAATTTTTCGTTTCTGTTTGAGGTTTGAGCTATATACAGGCAAAATATTACTTAAAAGAAGATTTTTCCAAAAAGAATATTTTAAAAAGGGGGTTTTTATTTTATTTTTCAAAAATTTTTCTTAAATAATATTTTTTTGAATACTATTCAAACAATTTTATATACATTTTTTTTATCTAAGTGACCAAATATCATAAAAAAATCCATTTATATCTTTTTTAAAATACGGTTCGAACAGTCGGTACCTTAAACAACTAGGGCTAATTTAAAAATAATAAACTATTTTAATATGTATGTATATGTATACTTATATTTTGGGCTCTTTCGAATAAGTTTTATTAATGCGATCCTTTTAATTGATTTTCCAAAAAGAGGTCCCAAGAATTTTAATACAGGGCCCTCAAGACTACTGCACCAAGTGACTACACAATTAAAAGCTATACACATAATTTAATATGGATGTAAAAATTAAATTGTATTTACTTATACAAATGGAATTTATTAAATTTCATGTTTCCTTAAAAGTAATTTTTCAAAAGTTTGAAAGCATTTAAAAGATTATACAAATATCAAAAAATTAGAATAGGCTATTAAAATATTTAATCACTATTGAAGGTGGAATATATATCAACAGAAATCTTAGAATGTGAAAAATTTTCAAAAAGAATTTTTAAAGAAATATCTTTTCTCCTATAACACAAAATGAACGTTTAATTAACACCTTATTTCGATTTGTTCATAGATCAAGTAAATTTTTAAAAATGATGGCATCAGATTTAGATTTGTTTGTAAATCATAGGCAATAAGAACGTTGTTGGTACCCATTTGATTATAATTTCAGGACTTAAAACAAAATAAGCAATCAAAATCCTTTTTTTTAAAAAAATCGCTTTCCCGTATGAACCCCACCTTCATATTACACAAGATTTTTAAAATGCTACGGTTGTGTAGGGAAAAAATTGAATTCAACAAATGGAAAGTAAGAAATTAGTTCAAAATAATGATGATTTGAGTAAGTCTGAATGCAGATAAAACGTTGTACAATTATTCAAACCGTTTTACATTACAAAGTTTTCACACAGTAATTATAATATGCCATATTTATACTTCCATAAAAATAGATTTCCAGAGGAAACAAAACCTGAGTACATGCTTTTTTCGTCCGGATTATGTGTTCTATATAAATTATAATCTATAAATTATAAAAACATTTTTAGACTTCGGAAATTGTAATTTTTCGTTATTGAAAACCATTTTACTCCACTGTATTTCATCTATGAGTACAATAATAAAATGTACAAAAAACTGATAAAAGATGTAAAAAATAAAAACTCATCTCCTGAGATTATTGATTTATAAATTTAATACAATAAAGTAAAATTTTCCCAATAAAAGGATCTTGTAAAAATAATTTACAAATTAACAATAAAAACTTATGAAGTAATTTTCCGTTATAGAAAAAACACATTAATGTAGAGATAAAAGAAGAATAATTTTAATTGCGATTTCAATTATAAAAAGTACATTCTGGAAAACTTTTTTTCCTTGCGGAACAATTTTTAAAAAATGAACAACATAAAAAAGAACATGAAATAGAAAAAATCATCTCTTCAGACAATCTGTTAATTTAATTTAATAAAGCAAACTTCTTTCCACACTTACAAGCTTTACTTTAAGAAAAATTATTAGCAAAATTACAATAAAAAATTTAACTAAGAAATTTTTTTTAATATATTAGATTCTAGTTTTAAAAATTAATTTGCAAACGATGCGGTTTAACAACATAAACAATTGTTTTATTAAAAAGGGGAAAAAATCAAATTTATTTCTGAAAACACAAGAAACAAATTCATTGCTGCTTTGGCAATTACAAAAAAAAATTGTCTTGGAATAGAGTAACGGGAAAAAATTTTTTAGATGTGTTAAAAGGAAAATAAAAAATTTATACCTTCAATGGCAATACCGAAAAAAAATAATTACAGTCATGGCAAAAGGAAGCAATAAAATATTAATTCTAGATGGCAAAACGGAAATAAGAAAGCGAAATAAAAGAAAGGAAATAGAAATTGACATATTTTTAAAAATAAAACAAAAGAAAACATTTAGGTCTTTTTGATAGTAAAATTAAAAAGGCAATGCAACTTCTCTTGTAACACTATAGTTTAAAGTAAGAAATTCGAATAACTATAAAGTAAGAATATGTAATTTTACTTTTAAAAAAATAAAATCAGTAGTGATTAAGTTATAACGTTTAAGTATAAAGTATTTATGCTTTATAAAATTAATAGTTTATAATTATTCTTCTTTTTATTATCACAATTAAACTTAAAATTAGTTTAAATTTTTTAAAAAAATTTTTTGTTGAAAAGGAAAAACATTTACGTATATTATCTATACGCTTTTATCTGTATACTATGTATTCATTGAAATTCTATTCTAACTTTTTAACTCTTTTATATATTTTTTTCATACTTATTCTTTTTTATTTCTTTTCTTTATTTTTTAGGGATTTTAACTCACTGTACATAATTAAATCTATTAAAAAGTTTTTGTGTATTCGAGTGATAATCTTTCCATTAGTATATACGTTAGGAATAGGAATATTAGAAAATATTTTTAAATGTTCCTTTTAATTACAAAACTTGTTTTCTGTTCACGCGCATGTTCAAACACAATAATAATACTACTACAAGATTTGTTGACATTTTGGGATTATAGAGATGCCTTTTGACTTGGCAAAATTGATCGGCAGTATAAGAACCCCAAAAGTTATATAGTACACATTTTAGAATTATGATTAAAAATTTGTTATATTACACAGTGTCATAAAAAAAAATTTTTAAAAATGGAATTGAGGATTATTATTTATATTATAGACACCCAATATAATCTGGTGATTTGGCTTTGTTGGAATTTTGTAAGGATAACAATCTAGAGACAAAGTTGCCGTTCTGAAAAAACAGAGAATAAAATGAATAATATTTCAGATGTCTTTATTTTGCGTTTAATATTGAAATGGGCTCAAATAATTCATTGACCCTCCTTTTAATAGTTAGTAGACCGATTTCCTTACGACCATATTAAAATACACACTTTTTTAAGCATGTTTACCTTTAACTGAAAAATAGAACAATCAGATGACTTATGAACAGCTGCAACAATAAAATATGATCCTGTAAATCCTATTAACAAAGTATTCTAATTTTCCCTTATTCAGCTAAGTTATATAAATATACGTATATAAAACTAGCTGATATACCCGTTCTTCGCACGGGTTAATTAAAAAATTAAACAATACAGAAGGATAAAGTTTTAATGTTAAATTTCTTGAATTGCAAATTAAAAAACAACCAAAAAAAAAAGCTTTTTGCATATGTCAGTTGAACAAAAATACTTATTTGATAAATTTTAAGTCAAATCCAATAGCTGATAAAAAGGATTTTTTATTTATAACGCCCTAACTCTCTTGTGGGTCGGTTTTTAAAACACCTTCCTAAGCTGGATCTTAACGTTCCTTTCGTTATAATGACGATTCATTGAAACATGGGGAAATATTAGATAAGAGCAAGTTGACATCATTTTGGCAACCTGTTGGTAACTTGGCGATTGATTGAACGGTGCGAAGTTAATATGATGTAGCGTCACCTAGTTGGGGGCTCAGCAAAGAGGATAACACAAAAAACCCTTTTGCACAAAAAATAAAATATTCATCGTAATCGTTTGAACGGTGTTGGGTGATGCGATTTTCCCTTTTAACAAACATCCATTTTATATATATATATAGATTTGGCCTTGCAACTGAGCGAATAGTACATAATTGCTACCAGACCGAGAAATTCGGAAACCATTGTTAATAAAAATTTTAAAACCGAAATTTCCAATCTGATAATTTTAAAATAGAACTCTAATACTGTCAAGTTAGAAAAGATGGATTACTTTAATTTAGTTTAATATAATCACATACACACAGACAACATAAAATAATCACAAGAATTATTTAAATAATTCTTTACTTTCCCTTTCTTTGGGTTTTTCATTTTCAAATTTCTTCAAAGTTTTGTGATCAAATTTCTTTAAAAATTGAGTTGAGACAACAGTTTTTTTTTCAAGAGTAACTCATAAAAGGGCTTCAAACAAGATATAATCTCTTACATTTCACCCCAAAGAGTGTGTTCCAAAAATATAACGTCTAATTTTCTTTAAATAAATTTGGGCTTCGAACTGTGTTCCATCGATCCCTGGGGTTCCAAGAGTCCATAAAAAAATCGAAAAATGTATTCGCGTTCTGTAGAGTTTATATGATCACATGAATTCGAAGCTCATCCGTCATTAAAAAACAGAAAATTTTATTTATACATAAAACTTTTTATTCAGTAATACTTTCAACACTATAATAATGTATTAAATAATATTAAACGTTTTAACTTTAGATCTACTGCCTACTAGACAGAGAATATTTTATTTTCTATTCCCCGGGTTTCAAGAAATTTAATACTTTTAGTTACCCAATGTCTTAAAAATAAATAGTTGTCAAGGGAAAAAAAATGCACTCAATTTGGGGAAAACAACCCCCTAAAAAGGGAAAAAGGAGACAAATTTAAGTAAAACCACTTCAAATTTTTAGTTCAAATTCATAAAAAATACACAAATTTTTACACACTATAAACTTTTTAATGATTCAGAACATTGTGTTTCAGTGAAATATATTTTCAACGAAAAAGTGGCTAAAAGCAAAGTATTGAAACCAAAAAGTCAAATGTAAAAATGCGTTAATCTCAAAAAACCCTAGACTTCAACAGTTGGGGGAAAAAAAATGCACAAGCATATACCCAGTTACTAAACATAATGCAGGGGTAGATATTTTGGACCCTGATTAAAAATTTAAGGTAGATAAAAAACCCTTTTTAAAAAGTTAAAGGGAAAATTGTTTGATTTTAGGAATTGTTAAAAACGAAAAATTGTTTTGGGCAAAAAAAAAAAATATTTAAATAAAATTTTTGGAAAAAACTTAAATAATTTTTTTAAAAGCCTTTTTTTGGAAAAAAGTTTTTTTTTTTTTATAGCTCGACATCTTTATAGAGGCTCAACTAAAAATTTTTTAAAAAAATTAAAATTATTTTCAGAGTTCCCCCAATTTAAATAATTTTTACATTTTTTCTTAAAATTGCTAACCTCTGTTTAAAAAAATATAATAAAACCACTTCAATTTAAATATATTTCAAAAATTCTGTGAGCCTCTGTACAGAAGGCTAATTTTTAAAAATTTTTAAAAAAAAAAATTTTTTCCAAAAGGAAAAATTTTAAAAAAATTTTTCTAGTTAATTTTTTCCGAAAATTTTTAAATACATTTTTTTTCTCCCAAAAACCATTTTATACATGTACTAAACAATGACACTAAAAATCATGAAAAATCATTTATTTTTTTAAAATCACGGGTTTAATCGTTGTCTTTAAAATAAATTTTATTGAAAGTAGGTTAAAAATTTTTTAAAAATAAATACAATACTTTTTTTTAATTGCCTTTTAAAAAAACCTACAACATTTTTATCTACTTTAAATATTTTTTAAAATATATTCTTTAAATGTGGCGCGTGTGGGAAGGGTTCCCCGAAAATACTTTAGCTCTGGGCATGGAAGGGAAAAAGGGGCACCCTGCCATTGATGGCCGGGCTAGTATTTGGGCACCCCCTGGTCAAAACTGTTTGATTTTGGGGAAAATAACGAAGTGCACTATGGCAACCCATGGGGATCTGATTCGCTCTTTTGTGACGTTAAATTGAATGTTTTTATAAAAAAATATTATTATAAAACTCTACAATTTTAAACGAACAAAAATATAAAAAATTTGATAACAGAGAAACGAGAAAAAAAATATAGAAGAATTTATTTCCAAATTTTTTTTCAATCAAAAAATTTCAACAGATGTTTCAGATTAAATAAATTTTCGGGAAAAAGCTCGTTCCCCATGTGATTTCCGTGTGTTCAATAGAATTAAATATTTATTGAAGCAAGGAAAAAAGGGAAATTTATGTATGGTAAAATGGCAGTAATGAAAGTTCGAAACATGAAATTGGTTCCAGACACATTTAACTGTTTGAAGGATTTGACTTATTTTCATTTCCTATGCCTGCGGTTTTTTTTTGAAAAAATAACATTGCTCCTTGGAAACCATTTAAAAGATCTTTAAATTTTTATCTAATCTGCAAAAAAGAGATCACACTAAGTTACTTATATAATTTGAATTCCCCTTATAACTTAACATTTACTCAAACAGCGGAAATGTATCTTTTCAATAAATTATTTTTGACTTTATTATTTTCCCCAATAATCGCGTCAAATTATTTGACGGCATCTTCCCCCATTAAACATTTTTTTTGAAAAAAAATGCACTTGATCCAAAAAGGCCCAACCACTCCTGTTCAGGTGTGAGTTAAAAAGTTTGAAGACCACGTTCTAAGGTATCTCATATTTCATTTCCCAGTTTCCAAAAAATTTTGGAGGAAGGTAGTATTCCCCCCTTTTTCTCCTGCCCTAAATCCCGGCGCATAAAAAAATTTTGAATCATTTCCCCTTTTATATATAAATTTTTTTGTTCTTCCCTTCTTCAATGTTTTTTCTCAAAAAAATAAGGGGAAAAAATTTTTTTTTTTTCCTTATTTCCCTTTCCGTTTTTTTTTCACCCGGGGCCCCTTTTGCTTTTCCCGGTCCTGACTGAAGTGTCAACGGATGGGGAGAAACCCAGAATCCTAATTTTTTAACCTTGGGGGAAAAAGGGCCCCCCTTTTTTTTTCCATTTTTTTTTTTCCCTCCTTATCTCTTTCCCAGGTATTAGAAAGGTTTCCCAGGGGTTTGGGGGGAAAAGGGAGAGACTTATTGAATTTTTTTTGCGCGAAAAATTCTTTCCCTATTTTATTATTTATTTTGGTAATAAAAGTAAAGGACAGTATTCAAATTTGGGATCATATTAAAAACATTTGAATGGCAATCAATATATTCTTAAAACTACTCACCTTTAATTTTCCCCAATTTATTTTAATTCTCCCAAAAACTTTTTTCCCCACTTTGGGAAAAAAATTGTTTACTGTCCTAAATTTTTCTATCATCTGAATTTTTTGGGGGCTTTTCCAAAATTTCATTTTGCGACCCAATATTCAAAATAATTTTTTTCTCGCCCCCTTCATATAAAACAATGTTTTGAAATTTAAAATAATACTTTAACGCTAAATTTTCAATAGACTTTTTCCTTTTTTTGACGAGCTTATATAAATTCTCCTAGCCAAAACATACTTTCCCCCGGGGAAAGTTTCTTTTCCCGGGACGATCTTTTCGTCCCCCAAAAAATTAAAGGCTTTGGAAAAAAAGGCGACAGTGTTTCGAAGCCCTTTTTTCGGGGGTTTTTTATGATTCCCCCCACAATACATCCTTTTCCCCTTTGGGGAAACGGTGACTTTAGGGGGGGAAACGCAACTTTTAATCGATAGTTGAGATTAATTGTAGACCCTACAAATTATCAAAATAAATGTTAATTTTTTAAAAAAAATTTTTTTATATGCAAACCCTAGGGTCCGTTTTTTAGTCTTGTTCTTAACGGTATTGTTTTGTTATAAATTTTACAGTACTGATACATTTATAAGTTATTATATCAGTGTAAATGTGTATTTATTTTTTATTGTGTAAAATGTATTTTGTTTGTTTAATTTCAGTAAAGTAGTAATTTTCTTAAAAATAATCTTTTGTTTTCGACTTTTCAATATGCTCTCGCCCCTCCCGTAGATTTTTACCCCCTAGGGGGTGCACCCCCAATTTGAGAAACGCTGTCTTAGGAGATTGAAATCAAAAGTGAATTTACAGTACATCTAGGATTATGTAAGGATAGCCAAAATGAAAAGCGGACAAGTTCTAATAAAAAATTATTTTATTGAAAATCAAAGAAATCCCTCTGGAGGTTGTAACACAGGCCCCACCGTTTCGACAGTAGATCTATATCTTCATTTAATAATGACGGGGTTTTTATTCTAGAAAGTGCTGTCCAGTTTCCGTTACTTCATCACCCAAATAGAAACGTAATAGAAACTAGCCCTTAAGTGACCTTAAGGCCTAGAAATCCGGGTGACAAATCCGGACAGTACGGCGGATGTTCTAACATTTCCCAACGGATTTTAAAGTTGTATTGGTTTTACGGGGAGACTTTTAGGCCGGCATTGTCATGCAGATCGTAATATTTGTTTGCCCTTCTCGAAAACTTTTACACCAACTGTCCCTGACGTACCTAAACAGTATTCGCCAATAGACTACCACTATTTGTCAATAAAAGTCTGCACTCACCTCCTGCAATTACCGCCCATTGTTCCGATTTGGACATATCCTTATATGCTCGACCAGGGACGTCTTAAGGCATGGGACAATGGCACCCGGGCCCAGGGCGTCACCCTCGGTGGGGGCTTCATTTCATTCTCGGTTCAGTCTTAGTAAGATCATGTTCCGGATAATTTTAATGGTCAAATATAATTCCATATTCTCCGAAAAAGAGGGAATTTCAAACTGCATGGCAAGTGACAAAAGTGATAAGATTGTATTATTATGTGACGACCGTTGTTCTATATCTAGGCCTAGGCCTAATAACATAATAAAATCATTCAATTCATTTAGTCGTAATATGGCCATCGGTCGAGCCGTTGTGAGATTGTGAGTCGTGAACATTTTTTCCAATTCCTACTATTAGCTCACACTCTCTATATATTTATTTATTTATCTTGGTAAAATTTTCAATCGTTAATTAAATACATTTTAAAGCGGTCAATTGAGCTGAAATTTTATATACATGATTATTTTGGAAGACAGTACAGTAATTTATACTTATAACTAATAAAAATTAATTGATTAAAACTAACTATTCAAAGAATTACAAATACAGACACGTTGACATCATTTTTGGCGACTTAGCGACTCTTTTGGCGACTTGTGTCAAAACATGAAAGGTTTTTTTCTCACATTTTAAAGCGTTCATTTGAGCTGAAATTTTCTATACACTATTGTTTGGGGTAAAAATACGATAATTTAACTATAATTAATTACAATTAATTGACTGAAACTAATTATTTAAAGAATAACAGATACAGCCACGTAGGTTTCATTTATAGCGGCTTGGGTCAAAACTTTAAAAGGTTTTTTTTTTCTTTCACGTTTTAAAGCATTTAGTTGAACTGAAATTTTATATACACGATTGTTTTGGATAACAATACGATACTTTAATGATAACGAATAAAAACAAATTACCACTTAATGTTGTAATTCTGTCATATGTATACACATATTTATATTAATTGTAACTATTTAATAAAAAGTAGCTAAAATAAAATTTTTCTTTGTGGATTTAAGTTGGAATTGACTTAAAAATTTTTTTTTTACTTTTTTGTTTAAATCCCCCTTTTTGCGAGTATTTGACAATATGCTGTGTATTTTACTTTTTTAAAAATCACAGGTAGGGTCTCTTTTTGCATAAAAGGGGGGTTCTTTAAAAAGTCCCTGGGCACGACTTTACTTTAGATTCATTTCCTCTATCACTAACCCAAAGTTAAAATTGAAACAGTGTATATTACTGTCCTTCGGTGTCCCCCGTTTGGTGGTTTTTTTATAGCTTATTTCCAAATAAAGCTCCCTTTCGTTTGGGGAAAACCCCTTTTATTAAAAAAAACCAGTTTTTGTGTTGTTTTTCCGTATATTGTATCAAACAATTTTTTTTTTAGAATTTTAAACCTCCCTTTTTCGAAAAGAAATTCTGTGCAGGGGGGGGCGAACCCTTTCCGGGGTACGGGCTACTTCAAAATTTTCAGGGTTTCGGGGGCCACCCGTCTCTGTCTGCTGGCAACGGGATTCCACAAATATTTTCTTTTAATTGTTTCCCCTAGGGTCCCTTTTCTGATTATCAGCGTAGCTAGAGGGTGTGGAATAAATGAAGAACTTGGGGCTGCCATGATCTTAATTTGACTTTATTAAGATCTTAAAACTTAAACATCTAACAGATTAGATAATAATAATATATGTGAGAGAATCTACGATGACAAACACAAAATATATATAAATAAAATAACTTAACTCGGACCACTATAAATAACAACTCCTAAACTCAATTCCAATACTACCACAGATCCTAAAATTAAATAGTCAATCCTATCTTAATTTCGATCGACCGATCCATTTAATGGAGGAGTGAGTGAGTGGAAATTAACGTCGCACTGTTCAGTTTCACGGGGGTTTTTGGGCGACGGCCCACGTACTTTGAACCATGGTCCAGGACGTGGAGGGCACCTGAGCTGGCACCCCTCTTCAAACTACCACACCACACCAACGGGAGGACGTTTAAGCTCTCGACAGATTTAACGTGCATCGCTGTCCTACACGGTGGGTCTTTAGTGGTACAGGGCTCGAACTCTTGACATACCTGCCATGATCCGATACCTTGACCACTTCTACCGCAGTTCCCCACTCTTAATGGAAGTTGCGTCTTTACTGGAGTGCAATGGTATGAACCTTGACCTAATGGCTCTATGTCAGGAATAACTTCTGTTAGCTGTCACTTAGTCTTTCTTGAACCTCTTCACGCTTGAATCACTGATTATCATAACATTCCTCAAATTGCCACCCCGCTTACTCTAACTTCTGATATTTAAAAGCTTCCTAATTTGCATCTTTCCTTCACGCTTCACTTCTTGGGTTTGGTTGGAAAAGAGTTGCCATTAATTCTGGCCCCAAAGAACCCAAAGGACACGTTAATGAAAAGACGCGTGAGCCCGTCACAAGTATACACGTCTTAAGTTTTAGTAAAGGTGGTCACCCCAAAATGTCTTGGTGGTCCAACGGTCAGTCGCGGTAGACTTAATGCCTATCCCTGTTCTGTAGTATAAGGATGAAGGGAAAATTAAAATAAAAAATTAATTTTCATGTTAAGTACTGCCACAAGGGGAATGAAGTTTGGGTATTTGAGCTTTTTTTATGGTAAAAAGTCAAACCAATTTTTATTAAAGAAAAACAATTATTTTGGTACCTATTAACATTTATTGCATTATTTACTTACTTTACTACAATTTGGTGGCACACTAACAATAAAATAAGTTTAAAAGAATTTTACTTATCTGTAATATACTATGAAATATGTTGTGATTATAATTCTCAATGTTGGATAAAATAATATGTAAGGCAAAGACAGCAAATTGTTTATTGAGTAATTTATTACAAATTAATTATAAGAATATATTTAATGCGAAATTTGAGCTTGATGATTTTTGATAATTTCGTTTATATTGGGTCGTAAAAATGATAATGCCACTCTCATTTTGTCATCTACATTTAAAATAATCGATCTTTTTTCCATTTTTATATTTGTTAATGTTGAAAATCTAAATTCAATCAAAAAAGATGTAGGAAATTGTTACAATATTTTAAAGTTTTTTTTGTTACTAATATGAGATAATAACTCTAATTTTAATGCTAAATGAATTAATTGACTCTCGATTTATT
>BMAV01007500.1:0-49193 GCA_019973955.1 Trichonephila inaurata madagascariensis
CAGGGGAATATCAATAATTAATTAATTAGATCTAACGGATTAAAGTTCCCAAAGTTGAGTGTTTTTTTTTGTTTTCCCTTAACAAGTAGTGATCGAAAAAAAATACTGCTTGTAAAAAACTGCAGTAAATCATAATGCGGTAAACAAAGGGTTAAAGAGCAAATCCTTATTTTCCTACATAATGAATCAAATTAAAAATTTTCCGCATGTTTTAAAATTTGAATTTATTTTATTTTTGAATTTAAGTTTTTATTCTTGTAATTCGCGATTATTTGTAAGATATAAAACGCACGGAAAAATTTAAATATGAGACAGACAAATATAACCAATGCTGTTGCTGTCCAGCATTATAAATTTAAATTAATTACTTTGATATTTTCATCTAATTTTGTTTCAATCCTTTAAGACTTGAACGAGGTGATGACAAATTGGAGACAATTATGAGTCGTACACCAGAAAGTGCGAAATACAGTCGCAATGAAAGCATACAGTGCCACCTACTGCTTCTTCGTCCAGTAGGTAACCAGTTTGTCGTGTGTCCACCCACTTTTTACGAGAGCTAACCCACGTGGAGAGTCACCAAACAGAAAAGAATTTTTTCGAGCCTTGTTTGTTCAAAATGGAGTTTAATTGAAGTCATTTTTTAAAAGTACAATTACATTGTTGTGCACACACACAATCAATCGATACATTTTTTTCCCTTCAATTTAAGTAAAAGTGTAATAAAATTTGTTCTGCCAAGATATGGGAACTTTTCGTCCTATAAACTATCAGTTTGTATTTATTAGCATGTTACAGAATATTATATCAACGAAGCTATGCATCTTATAAGTAAAGTGAGAGAGACGCAGAGAAAGTTTTTAAGTTTTGTTGCTCTGTTGATTACAATTTTTATATAACTCAAAAATTTTGCAATGATAAAGACAAATTGTATTACAAATTTCTTGCTCGACTTTTTACAAAATACATCGAATTATAATTTTATCTCAAGCATTATTTTATAATATTCAGTTGTATAAATAGTATTAAAAAATAATCTATGCAGATTAAAATAAATAATGGAATTAACATTTTTTAAGCGATGTTATTGAGTGAGTGAATATTAACGCCATTTTAAAACACGAGGGGTTTTTGGGGACGGACCACGTAATTTTGGCCATGGTCAAGGACGGGACAACATCTGACTGGCAGCCCTCTCCTAACTACCCCACCAACGGGAGGTTGTTTAACTATCGAAGATTTAACGGCATCGCTGCCCTAACGGCGGGGCTTTTGTGGTACTGCCGAACTGTGACTGGCCACCACGATCCGATACCTTGACCACTCTACCGGGTCACGCAATGTTATAAAAGATCACTAAAAGGTCTGATATCCCCAAAAAAAGGTAAAAAAAAAATCAACTTAACCCCTGGCGCAACAGGCCCCTAGGGCCCAAAGGGCCCACTGTGCCCAACCCGTGTACGTGACCTTGGCCCCCGAGGTAAAGAGCAGATGTTCTGTTCAAGCGTCAGTCTGACGCGAAAACCCTTTGGTTAAGTTCCCGCAAGCTTGGTACTCATTTATCGACCCACTGAAGGGGGGTGAAAGGCTGAGTCAACATTGCTCAGCCCAGGGTTTGAACCTCGGGCCTGTGGTTGGGGTGGATACAAACCACCGATTTCTGGGTTTAAAAAAAAAATGTAATTGTGGGTATTTTCGTTTTGAAAATTAACTTTGTTATACCATTTTAAGTTAATTTAAAGTTTTACTCAATCAAAAAAATCTAAGTTGTAAAGCAACTTTTGAGATGAGGAATGACACAAAAAAACCAATGAATATCGATAAATCCTCTCCATATTTCTATCTTTTTTTTTATTAAAATTATCATGGTAGCTTTGTAGTCATGGTTACGAACTTGCGGCCAGCGAGTCTCGGTTTGAGACTTGATGCCACTGAAGAACCATGATGTACATGACTGATGTACGTTAAATCTGCTGTAGCTTTAAGTCTTCACGTTGACATTTTATGGAAGTTAGGAAAATGGGCTGTCAGCATAGGTATCGTCCTCGTCACTCGAACAAAGCTCAAAATTAAGAGATCTAGCGTCAATAGAGCTCACTTTGCTTATAGATGTTGCTAAGACGATAGTGAACACTCATTCACTCTTTTTATAAATTTCTTCTTGGGATTTTAACTATATGAGAACAAATCATATATTTCTTTCAAATCTTCCACTATCAAAACTTCCACACTACCCCTCGATTTTGAGCCTTGACAGATTTAACCTACATCGGCACTTCTATACTATCAGACAAATCTTTAATGGAACCTTGGCTCGAATCCAGAATACGATTTAACCCTTAAATTCGCAATTTTTTAAATTTCTATGAAAAAATTATATCAGCTAGTTCTCAAGTAATAATATGGAAAAAAATTAAGCAGTTCTAAATTGAATTTCAGTCATTTTTTGTTTGTTTGTTGCAGAAGTGCAATATAAGGCACAAGGTTCTATTATATAAAGCCATTCTTCGCCCCAACATGCTGTACGCTTCTCCCATCTGGGCAGGGGCGGCAGTTACTCACCTGAAAAAATTGCACACTTTTCAAAACATTCAACTGCGTAGAGCAGCAAACGCACCTTGGTTTGTCAGGAACGAAGTCTTGCATAAAAAATCTTAATGTTCCACCGCTTCTTGATTTCATCAAAAACAATCAGAAAATCTTCAATCCGGTTACCACAGATTTCAAATGAATCTATCAGGAAATCCCCCCTTACGACAATTCTATTCCTAGCTCTTCTAAGAGACCAAAAGAGCAGTTCTTAATCACTCTATCAACACTTCCCAGCTCTGAAAAGGATAAGAATGTCTTGATACGAATTAAAATTATGTCATTGTTACACTGTTGTTTTTTTTGCAAGATTTCCCTCCTCAAATTATCCCCCCCATGAATTTTTTGACCCGGTTTCTGTCCCCTTCCCCCCTCTGATTTATTTTAAACTCCTTCCCTTTTTCTTCTTTTTTCCCAAAGTGGTTTTTTAAAAACTTCCTTTCAAAAACCGAAAACAGTTATCTTAGGGGTATCGTGTGTTAACGGACAAAAAAATATTATTCTCTTAATCCTTTAAAAAATATATCCCCCCCCCCTCGTTCCGTCAAAATGGGCAGACGGTTGAAAAAGGGTTTTTGCTGTCATGGTGAGCGACGTCATTTTCTTTCGTTTTCCTATAAAAGCGAAACAAAACAAATCAACGGGGAAGGGGTTTTCCCCACCTCCCCCCCAAATTTTGTTGGCTGCTTTTAATTGGATGCTTTTATTTTTATATGTAACTTAAACAAATTTTTCTGTTCAATTTATTATGATGGTGGTTGAGTTTTTTAAGGTTCCACGTAAATGTAAAACCCGTTCCCGTTCCCGAAGTGCAATATTGCGCAGTGTGCTGTAAATTACAAAATTTTTTTCTTTATTGATTCATTTATATTCATCATAAAATGTTTAAATTTCTTACCTGGTAATTTATTTCGTCAATAAACAAGAGGAAGCATAAAATATAACGGATTCTTTTTATAGCAAAAACACAGTTCTTGAGGCATCAGAGATTTTTATAACTGTTGTGATCTCTTTAAAAAATGTACTTCCACCTAGTGACAAAATTAGCATGTAACTATTTCGTTGTAATAATCTTTTTTTCTCAGATGGTGTTTTGTAGGAAATTTAAAAAAATTTTTGGGATCTGTTAAATTTCAAATAAATCATATGTTGCAGAAATGAAACAGTGCGAAGTTAAGGGTTAAACAAAATAGACCAGAAATTTAAGAAAGAGATCATTCACCTATTGTGATCACCAACATAATCGAATAATTTCTATACAATGTACAAAGACTTGTCTATATAGAATTTATTGCTCTACATGCAAAAAGCATATTATCAGAGTTGATATGATTTTATTTCTATTTACGTCGCTTTCTGGAGCAAAGCGAAGTCAATTGTCGACGCATCTCGTATTTTTGAAACACGGTTATTGACGAGAAGAACACTCCAACTGCACCCCGATCTCCAATCTTCCACACCTCACTAACGGAAGGATTTTGAAGCTCGACAGGTTTAATGTGCATCAGCCATTCTACTAGGGCAGTTTTCACAAAGTTCCGAACCTGAGACTCGACAATGCCGGTCACTAGTTCGGGACCATAATGACCTAAATACCGAGGCCTTGGGGTGGGAAGATTAATGTACTTTTACGAAAAGTTCGCTTTCGATAAAATTTAATATTATAGAGTTATAAATTGTCTTAATTTTATGTGCCATTTTGTATTTCCTATTATATATTTACTTTGAAATTCCATTTCCCCCTACCTTTGAGAAAAATCATTTATAGCGTATCACTATCACACTTTTATGATCTTTTGTATGATGATGAGGCCACTTCGACCGCAGAAAATTTTATTGGTAGGGGGAAATAAAAGTTTATGAGGCTTTAATCCACACTTCTTTTTTAAAGACTTTTTGTTATGTCATTTTTTATTTTATCTGTATTTTTCAATGTCATCATTCAGAGAAGGTTGCGATGCATCACCGCATGCTGCCGTGCTCTTCTCACAGAACCAAATTACAATTCAATGTTGTAAAAACAGGAAATAAAGGAATATAAATTATTATTCCGTGGATAAAATGGAAAGATTGTTAAAAATACCCTTAATGACTCCAAAAAGACAATCTTCCCTTTTAAAAGAATGTTCCAAAGTTTTTGGTTTCAAAATTATTCTATTTAAAACCCGGTTTTTAGGGTTTTCCCCCCGCTAATTTTGAAGGCAAATTTAAAAAAGCCAGTCATAAAAGGAAAAGTCAGCATGTTTATATTAATATTAATCAAGTTTAAAGCAGAAATGTTTTTAAACTTCCTATGTTTGTAGTTGCAAATGTCACCTGATCGGCAGTGCCAGATTGAGGCCCACGAAATTCATCATGGCAAAGGTCTAGATTGTACGCCTGTCGTTAGCCGTAGCCTTGAGCATCATGTAGGTGAAAAATATTTTCTGGGTTTCCCCCCCAAAGGGAGGGGGACCGAGGACGTTTTTACTCTGAACAATGCGAGGGGCGCCGAGCTGGAAACAGTCACCAAACTTTCTCACTACACCAACGAGAGGAATTCAATGGATAGTTTTAATGTGCATCAGCCACAGTACATGGTAAACCTTCAGGACTCGAATTCGTGACTCGACAGCGCCGACCACGAGTTTGCGACCATAACCACTTGGACCACTTCACCACGAATTAATTTTAATAGTTCAAATTAAGGTTCAAAAAATTTTCCCAAAAAATTAAAAATAAATTTTCCCCACTTTTCCCCCCTTCCATACAACAACTTCTTATGACTTTTTTTCATGTCGGGGATTCATTTTGGGGCACTTCAACATAAAAAAAAAAAATGTGATTTTTTGCAATGTAAAATTTTTTTCCGGACACCACTAGTAAATTTTTTACTACTGAATAAATTCCATCGTCTATAAAATTTTTTGTGGAAAATGAAAAAAATTTTTCTTTTGAAGTTATATTCTTTTTGGGGGGTTAAAAAAAGGATGAGGGGAAATTTTTTTAATGCGCGCGCACACCTAGGATGGAAAAATTTTTTGTCTAGAAATATTCGAACGGGGGAAAATTTTTCCCCCCTTCGTTTCCCAAAAAATATTTCTCTTCACTTCCTGAAGAAGGGGAAACCCCGGGTTCGAACCCGGGGACCCTCCGTCTGGCCCAAAAGCTCACCACTGGCTTAACCCGCGTCGCAAACCTTTGCTTTTTCTTTCCGTGGGAACGGATACGAAAATGCGCTTTGTCAAAAAAAATGCAGAACGGACAGATCTTCCCCCTTGACCCCCCCCCATATTATTGGTCCTATTGTCCCCGTGCGGGGGTGTTTAAATTTATTTAAATCGTGATTATCTCAGGTTTTCGGGCCATTACTAATTTAGTATCGTTCAACCTGCTTGTGACCGCCTTTTTCCTTTTCCCAACTTGCCCTGCTAAAGATTTTAGAAAGAGTTTAATCTTGTTACCCCAAAAATATAACTTCTTACGTGCGTACATAAATTTCCACACACATTCTTTTTTTTTTATTTTTATTGTTTTTTTTCCCATTTTTCATTTCTGAGTTTCCTGGCACAAGGTCCCGGATTTCGCCCTCGTCGTTTTCCCCCACAGTTCAAATGCTATTCAAAAATCAGTAGCAGGGTGACTCAAAAAGTAAAGAAACAAGAACTAAAAAAAAAAAACTGAAAAAAAGGTAGGAAAAAAAAAATTACTGACCAAAAAAAAGGCAGTTGAACACTCTTCAATAATAACAGGTTGAACACAATGGAGAAAAAAATTTTAAACCAATTTTTCCATTGGAAGTTCCCTCATTTTAAAAAAAAATTTGGGATTTTACAGTTTAAATATTTAACAATAAAAAACAAAAATAATATCTATGGTGTATTTGTTTGAAATTAGGTACTAGAGAAAGAGAAATGCATAGTAAATCATATGTAAAAACAATCCAAAATGTTCGCTTATAATCATTGTAACAGTGCGAAATTATTTATAACATAAAAACCTTGATTTCATGCACATGGAAAAAAAAACTAAACGCCGTTCAACAATTATTCTATCCTGTTAATTTTTTTTAAAAAAGAGAGAAATTTCGCGAGTTTCTTTGTTACAATTGTTATTTTATTAAATGAATTAAACCTTTACCAATTCAGAAATGTTACCTAATTTTGTGTAAGAAATTTTGAAATTAGTTTGATTCCATTGGTTTTATTTAATTTCTTTAAGAAAGATCGTCATGCTGCAAAAAATAACTTTAAGTATTTTAATTTTCCAAATATTTGAAGAGAGTTTAAAATTATTGTAAAAGTTATTGGGCATGTGTATTTATATTTCCGTGTCTATATCTAAACTAATAATTTCTACCGTGTGAAGAGTGATTACAATTAAATTTCTCTTATAAACAGCATCCAGCATCTAAAACACAAGAACAGACACCGTTTTGTTAATGAACCCCAAACTAGATGAACACCAGGAATTTCAAATAAAGAAAAAAATTAAATTAGTTACAAAGTGACCACTTGGTGGTGCTCAACACGAGAAACAGTTGATTTAGCAGAATGCATAAGCAATTGGAACATTTATTCAGTGTCGTAACTGAGAATATTAGTCCCCACTCTCCCTGCAATGTCAGGTCCTATCCTTAATATTTAAAAAAATTGGTTAAATACGTACTTGACGTCAGTCAGGCTTTGAGCCCCCTAGAATCCTGGGCGGGGGTGTACGTAGTTTTTCAACAATATGCCATCAAACCTTCTAAAATACAGGTGGGGAAATTAGTATCAGTACCATTGGGGCAAAAGAAAAGCAAATTCATTTTGCAAAAACAAATATAGATTATGACCAAATCTCACAACCGTAGCAGTTGTCCATCGTGTTCAGTACTGTTCAGTCCGTAGCTGTAATTGTATAACTGTTGTTGTTGTTTTTAACTCTATATGTGATCTGTCGGTTGAGTACCTCAGTCAATATTTTTGATGTAAACTTCCATAAGAGTTGTTATATAGCTTCCTTCTTGGAACATCGCACGAATAGCACAGCCCCTCAGGGGGGTTCACCTTCTTTAGGTGGGTACGGGTGTCACAATCCCGAGGTACCCTAGTGATCTTTTCCTTTTCCCAAGGGGTTTACTATCTTTGGTAAACACGGGTGTCACGATCCATGGGTACCCCAGTGATCCTTCTCTATTTTCGACCCTCCATCTTGTCATCCAATTTCTTCTTTTCCCGTCCAGACCACAGACCTATGAATGTTTGGGCCCGTATAAAACTGGCTTTTGGGAAAAAACACCAAACTCAACTCAACTAAATACGAATAGCCCCTTTTGGAAGCAAAAAAAGTATAATTGACTTATCATTCTTTGAAAAGCCCAACCGGCGTTCATGAACACTTTCTAACCACAACTAGTACAAAGTAATAAGAGTAGTTCAATGTGAACTCCGTCCTGAAACATATTAACTTTCAAGACAATGGCAACGCATTCAATGACAACTTTCTTGAGGGAAAATGAAATATAACAAGTTTTGGGGGCCAACTTTTGCTTTTTAATAAACCCCTTTTTTTTTCCAAAAGGCAAAAGAGTTTTAAAAAGGAAATATTAATATTATTTTTTTAGAACTACTGAATGAGCTACGTCTTTCTCTGCTTTACAGTTTATAAATCTTTTTCTGAATTGTTCAAATTGTCTATGCATTCGATGTGTGAGTCTTTTCCCTTATTTAAAAGGCCTCTAATTTTTTTTTTGAACTAACCTTTTTTAAAAAAAAATTCCCTCGGTTTTTCCCTATACGAAATTCAGCAGCAATGTGTTCATTCGTTTTAGCTGCAGGATACTGTTTATAGGGGGAGTTTAAGGATAGCAATCTCTATATTTCCAATAAATTTGTAATCGTAATAGATTATATTTTTTCAAATTTAGAATCAAGTTTTGTAAGTTAAATTTAAATAATTAAAAAAATCGTTTCATTTTTTTTAAATTTTTTATTTATATCAATACATAAAAAAAGTAATAATCTCGGAAAGAATAATTATTTTTTACTAACATAACGCGAAAGTAATTTTTCTGATTATTTATATGTTCCGTAAAGAGGACAAAAATGTGTATTATACTTTCAGTACAAATCATATTTCATTGAATTCAACTTCCGTTAATTTTGAAAAAAATACTTTTATAACTTGCTCTTTTTAAGAATGCTGTCTCACAAATAAAAAAAAAAAACAGAAGAAAAAATATATTTTAAATAATATTTGGACGAATAAAAAGCATTAAGAAACAGTGAACAAAATTACTGAAAAATAATATTATAGATAATATTTGAAGGCTTGAAAAATTCATTTCTTCTTAAATTTGGCCGAAAGGAAATTAAATTTTTCGAATATGATGGATATTTCGCTAATCCGAAGAATCAATATAGTATGCAATAGGTCCCATACTTAAAGTTTCAACCGTTTTAAATTAATTATAAGTAATTAATTTGATAAGTAATAGAGCGAGTTTACGATCACAACCACTCTCAAAAACAACTGAAACAAGAAAATCATCCGAAAAATCGTTTTACTCATAGCGATATTACATCATTGCTGTTTTTTTCATAAATGTCAATTAATGGTGTAAGCGGAAGCTTCCAAAACTAAAATTTCTAAAAGTTAAAACTGCGGGGTATATGTGCATTTTTTTTTTTTTGTATCTAATGGTTTTCAAAACGTGTCAAATTTTTAAAAAAAACTTCCATCTATTACTTAGATATTTTAAGTCAAGTATCGGGTTTAAGAGATTTTATCTGTATCCTTTCTTCCATTGACTTTGCATTCTTTTGGAAACGACGGTCAGTGCGCCTTTGGATTGCCCTAGTGGTCATTTCTTCCTTTTTGACCCTTTGCTTTACTCTTACTCATTGATTTTTCTTTCTTTCTTGGATTTCATAATGCTGATCTCGATGATAAGTGTAGATCATGGACACACACGTATTCCATCCCCCCCCTTTAATTACGAGTGGTTGGCGAAGCTTGGCCACATACGCGGTTCTCGTGCCAATAAAATCTATCCACCTACCGTCGTGTTAAGCTTAAAAATAACTCACTAGAAGCCTTTCTTGTCATAAATGTTTCAGAAAAGAATAAGAAAGATTTATAGCAGAGGAAAACGTAATGCTGTATTAAAACCGAAAACAGTAGCAAAAAAATTATTATAAGCTTTAATTTGCTGGATATAATATACACAAAGAGTAAGTGCTGGTACAAGTGTATTTGGAACAATTTCAGCTCTGCTGATAATTAATACAGGTAAATTTTTACACACATAGAAAACTTACATAATGAGTAATCTTTGCTCTATTTGTCTTCAAGATTTAAAACAGGTAAATATTTCTCTGAGACATCTTATGAGATTACTTTTTTGAATTTATAAAAATAAATGCAAAGTTTGTTATTTTATGACAAAAAATAAATTTTTAACACAAATCTTTTTTTTTTTAAAAAAATCCATGCGCTAAATATATAGTTTTCTACCTTTATAATTTTTTAAAAGAAACACAAAAATTATAACTTAATCACTAAAATGCAGTAGGTTTTATTAAATGTAAGATACTTAATGTAACATTAATTAAATGAGAATATTTAACGTATAATGAAAATACTTAAGAGCAAGAATGTATCTATTATTTATTGAAGAAACTTGGAAGCACAATCAAGTTATTGCTTGTGATATATATATATATATATATATATTTGCTATTATTATCAACTATTTCTTAATATTATTATGATCATTCAGTTACAAATAAAAAACATCTTGCTTTCTTGTTAATTCTCTACTTCGTATTATTACTTTTAAAGCAGAACGAGTCAAGTTGAACAATAGAGTTTCAAGATTTTCTGTTGTAAGGCCCCCGCCCGTGGGGACCTCAGTTCCGCATTATCTACGCGACCTGTTTCTGTGGGGAAAAACGAAGAATCATTCATAACTAAAATCTGTTTATTAAGATCTTAGTTTAAACACAATACACAACAATAATAATTAAGTAAGTTGATCTAGAATGAGAAGACGCAACACGTATTACCAAATAGTCGCGTACTTGACCACTTAGACCACTTATAGATTAATTCCTCTATCACTAATATACGCTTTTGCCTTACAGCTTATATAACAGAGGTGGCGAACCTTTATGGATCAACGTGCCATTTTTTTCCTAAGAAGTGTCTAATGAGGTATAGACGTGCCGTCAAATTGATTATTGGGAAAATAATAAAACTAAAACTAAATACGAACAACATAAAACTCTATTTACTAGAAAAAATCCTTTTTACACTGTATAGTTAAAAATGTTTTAGTTATTCGTGTAATTCAAATTAAAATAACATTAGTGTGACTTCTGTTGTTGCAGATAGGATGGCAAATAACTTATATTAGAGTAGTAAGGTGTTACTTTTTGTAGAATGCATGCTAAATTTGAGTCATCTGCCAAACGGTTTCTTAGCAATTAATTATTTTGCTGTGGTCCACTTTTTTTTTGAGGGTTTGTGATTCGTTTCAAAATACCGTTTTACGGACGATGTTCTGCATACCACTATTCCAGAATATAAAACGCACACCGCTTTATCGCCTTTACTAATAATGCCATGTTTCTCGGTCCACCAAATTTGAAATTCTCTGTTACACTTACTAACTTGCACTTTTGGTTCTTTTGCTGAACTAGCCATGTTAAACAACAGTTAAAAATCGTAAATATAACACAGGCTAACTTTAAAATACAGTTGTGTCAGTAAAATTGACTGTGCTATGCGTAGACAAACTTTACATCATAAACAATTACAGTCTACGACGTAACTAAGGCAAACGAGTGCTTGTTCGTAATACTTTATAGTAAACTTTGAAATTTTGAAAAATAAAATGCAAACCATTTTAATCACTGGCGTGCCAAAAATATTCTGTCGCGTGCCATCAATGGCACGCGTGCCACTGGTTCGCCATCCCTGTTATATAAAAAAGCTTACCACTATATCCTAGGTAATCAGCTACTGCTTTATCTGTTCTGATGTGGCTTTAATCCGACAGTGTTCCTTATGGCCTCGAACCCACTTTTGGTTCGTCAGTACCGGCACGGCTAGGCTATTTCACGGAGTTAGGATTCTTCTAACTTTATCTCAAATCACTTTACACACAGGTAACTCTATACTTAGCGACTTCACTTCCCACTCAGCAATCACTTCTGCGCATAGACATAGACCCGGACATAGACTTCACTCTACTGCTAACTTCCAACCACGTTCTTCTTCTTGAGTTGATTGGAAAAAATTGCCGTTTCGGCCCCAAAGAGACCCCAAGAGGACATTAATAGAAATAGCGATAAAAGCCCCGTCACACTGTGTTCACATCCTCATAGAGAATTTCGAAATTAAAGAAAAAATTTTATGAAATGAAAAAGAAAAACTATAAAAAACCCTAATAACCCTAAAAACCCCTAATTTTTTAACCCTAATACTTTCTGGATTCCTAATGCTTTTGTTACAATATTTGTATATATACAGTCGGGTCCCGATTTAATGAATTCATCGGGACCAAATGTTTTGTTGGTTAAATCGGGGTTATTCGTTATATCGAGGGGAGGCGTTCCAAACATATTGCAATTTTTTGCTCTTACCTTTTGGAAATTTTATAAGCAACTACACAAAAAATATCCATTAACTACGGATATTGGGCTGTTTCAACAACTAACTATGGATATTTCAACAGTTAAAAGTACTAATAGTAAATTATTAAATATCAATTAATTGGAAATTTTAAAATACTGACTAATAGATGATGTATGAAAATCTTTTAAATTCCTGACTCGAAAAAAATTCTTCTTCGACTTAATGCAAAGAAAAAATACTGTATCATTTATATCCTGCTACATAAACAAGTAATATAAAAAAAATATATTTTTAAGTCAATTCAGATCAACAAAGAAATATTTTATTTCAGCTACTTCTTACTAAATAGTTACAATTAATATAAATATGTATATACATAGGACAGAACCACAACATTAAATGGTAATTAATTTTCATTAATTATCATTAAAGTATCGTACTGTCATCCAAAACAATCGTGTATATAAAATTTCTGTTCAACTGAATGCTTTAAAACGTGAGGAAAAAAACCTTTTCAAGTTTTGACACAAGTCGCCAAAAGGGTCGCTAAGTCGCCAAAAATGATGGAAACGTGGCCATATTTGTAATTCTTTGAATATTAGTTTTAAATAATTATTTTTTATTAATTATAATTAAATTATTGTATTGTCATCCAAAATAATCACGTACAGTGGATGATCGGTTAACGAACATAATCCGTTCCAAGACTATGTTCACTATCTAAATTGTTCGTTAAACGATCATCGATTCACCATAGACTTCCATGTGAAATCGATTAATTCGTTCTGGAGACCCTAAGAAAATGAAATCAAAACCGAAACTGATGGTCTATAATGTGTATGAATATTCTTTGGTTTTTTCAATATAACTTTGAAGTTTAATAGGTAAAACATAATTCAGGAAAATAAAAACGATTTTTAGTCCGTTTCTCATATTTTACGTATTTTTTTCGGCGGTTGCGCGTATCGCATTTTTTTTTATACTGCATGTTTGAAAAAAAAAATTCGCTTAATTTATTTGCCATGTCAGCAAATCCCTCCCCATAACTTATCGCTGTCGAAAATATTGATATTCATGAAAATTCAAGTATTCAAGTGGTATTTATTTTAGTCATAATAATTTTATTGAATGACCTTTAAATTCATTGTTAATTCAAGTTTCCTTTACTAATTTTCGATACTAAGCTGTTTAAAAACATTTTTTTTTCAGTGATCTTATTTTGTATGCAAAATGATAACAAATGTTTAATTTTAAATTTTTCAGGCCGAAGTTTCTTTAAAATTGTTTTGTTCATTATCCAATATGTGTTCGTTTAAAAACACAAAATTCTTTCTTGAAAGTGTTCGTTATCGAATATGTTTTGTATCTATCACAAAAATTTTCTGAAGTGTTCGAACCGATTTGTTCGTTAACCGTCTGTTCGTTAACCGATCTGTTCTTTAAACCGATCCCCCACTGTATAAAAAATTTCAGCTCAATTGGCGCTTTAAAATTATTTTTTCGTTGAAAATTATCCCAAAGAAAATAAATAAATAGGGGTGTAGCTAAAGTAGGTTAAAAAAAAAGCGGTAATGGGGGGTTTTTTTCACAGTTTCCAAATAATGCAAAACAGTAGGAAATATAACAGTTTTGATACGAATTTATCAATTTTCCCATTAGAATCGCTATTTATTGGCTTGGACAAATCAGAAATTTCCTCAACTTAGATATTTGCTACATACAAGAAAAGTCTTTTTCTGTTCCGGACAAAAAAAAATTTGTCATTTGAAAAAAAAATCCAATTTTTTAAGTACGAACTAATGAAAAAAATTTCCAATTACTGAAATAATTCGTTAAATCGGGGTTTATTATTCGTTAAATATGGTTTTTACCTTTATTTTAATTGGGAAAAGAGAAAAATTCATTAAATAGAGGTTGATTAAATCAGGTTCCGACTGTATATACATATCCTTTAATCAATTCTAAAGATGTATATTAATATCATACACAGTATCATATTTAACTGTTATTCCAATTTTTATTGGACATGGAGAAAAGATTAATTTTACTGAAGAGTTAAGGAGAGGACTATATAAAAATACATATACATTTCAGAATGACAGGTGAAAACTTTTTTGATGCCGAATCAGCTCTTATCCAGACGATCATCTACATAAGAGGTAGTTACACAATAAAAAATATTGCAACTTCATTCGGTTGAATTAGAAAACGTTTGAAATAAATCGCACATAGTTACGTTACGTTACATCCCATAAAAAGACTTTTTATACTGATGGAAAATATTTTTTTCAAACATGTATCTAAACAAACCCTAAAAATTCGACGTATAACTTGCATCATCGTATAATGCGTTCCAATACTTTTGAGCTGCAATATTTAATTCTTTGGTATATTTGACGTATAACGCACTCCCCTTTTTTACGAAGAAACCTGAAATGTATATTATAATGCTCTTTTGTTTTGAAATAATTTATTCGTGGTATTATCCCAGACTTTTGAAAAAAATAGTAAACTTCTAGTAATACAACCCTTTAAGTACATAAGAAATGTCATTTCTTTTAAATAAACAGTATTTCGATATATGTAAAAGTCTAATTTTTTTCTATGCTCATCTTTTTTCATTTTTAAAGCTCTGATTTTTGTACCCGGCGTATAACGTGCACCCCTAAATTTCGATCTTATTGCTTGTGTTAAAAGTGCGCGTTATACGCCGAATTTTACGGTACTTTATTACAAAACAGTAATGACGTAACAAGTTGATTCTCATGTATAAATATAGCGAACTTCCAGTTTCCGGATACACAATTAACAAACAACACTAATTTCCTCCTAAGAAAGCAATTACTTTAAAAATAACATTGTAATTACATCAGACTTTATTACAATTAAGATGCAAAAATTCTCCTGGTGGCTTTATTTAATAAAGAAGTCACGTTTTCAGCATCCGGTTTGTGCAAATACACTCCTCTTAAAAAGCGCGCCTGTATCAACGTTTCCATCGGGCATAATAGAGTTTCTATGCAGATTTCAGCGCTAGGTACATTCGCATATATGGCAGTCCATTGTCGATTAAAAATTAGCCATCCGGAAGCAAGAGATAATTGTGGAAAGGAAAGATAAATATAGATTGATGGGTTTGATATCCCCTTCATCAGTGCCACCGGAAAGGGCGAGTAACTCGAACGCTCACTTCCCGTATGGAGGGGTTGACGTCCCCACGAGGGTGTGAATGTTTATATTGCATAGCACCGGGAAAATTCTTCAGTTCGAGCCGAAACTAATGATGTTGTAACTTATTACACTGAGCTACAGTCAAGAAACGAGAATATTATCACAGCTAACCCCTTCTTCTAAGTGCTATTCAAGTTCGTTTATTCTATAAGGAACTAGAACTTTCTAGGATGTCTTCTACCGAACAATTAACATTTAGTAAGATCATCCTGGATATGATAATTTAGTTTTCAATTTTCACACACACATTTAAACGTAAGAAATAAAGAAAGGATACTCTTATTTGAAGCAGATGACATATTTCTTTTAAGGTATTCTTTCTACGTTCGGAACCGCGATTTTAAAAAAGCACATAAATGGATAATTTTTGTGATATTTAATGTCCCTTAGATTAGAATACATGTATAAAATTATTTTTAGGACACACACATTATATGACAAAAAAATTTTTTAAATACAATATTTTGGCAAAAAATTAACTTATAATGACCTATTTTCAAAACGTTCTCCTTTTATAAAAAAATGCTTCTATAATAAGAATATTTTGTGTGTGTGTGTGTGTTTATATAAAGTAAAGATTTCTCCAGAGAATCTGAACTAGAATTTTTGAAAACTTCACATTATTTTCAGAGTTACCACCAATTAAAATAATTATCGGCGTTTTTTTCTTAAAATTTCTCCCCTCTGTTGCAGTAAAATATGGATAAATACACTTCTAAGTTATAAATTTCAAAAATTCTACTTGAACCTCTGTACAAAGGTCTGAGCTATATACAGGTAAAATATTATAATAGAAGCATTTTTCACAAAAGGAGACTATTTTGAAAATGGGTCATTCTATGTTCATCTTTTGTCAAAATATTGTACTTAAATTATTTTTTATTGTTATTCTTAAAACAATTTTATATATATTTTCTAATCCAAGAGACATTAAATATCATAAATATTATCCATTTATACGCTTTTGCAAAATCCGGGTTTAACTATCATCCTTAAATTAAATTACGTTTGAAACCATGATTTTAAAAAACTATAAATAAATTTTTTATCCATATTCACACAAATTGTGACATCCAGTGGTTCGGTGTACCTCTCTCTGGGATCTCTTGCAATGCAATCTTTCTGCTGCCCATGCATTTCCTTCTGCCAATCCGTAAATTAAGGGCATATCTGGCAGCTCGGTGTTCGTAAGACGTTCCATACTCTCCTGTGGACGATGACAGCTAAAATAACTCGTTGGGGACAGAAAAATCCTAAGAGAATAGGGATTTTTGTATAGGGGAAAAAGGGACAGGAAGAATTCGAGAACAGCAAGGACAGTAGTAATGCGAATATGTTAGAATATGAGAGGAAAGGAATAAAAAACTTGATATTTCTTGATGCAACAAGGTTTTTTTTAGTTTTTAAAGAAGTTTAAGTGTATCATAATTTTCTAAATAATTGACTTTTTGGACGATTAAATTAAGTTTCATCATGTTTATGAGGTATGAAATATAGCATTCAGTTCTATTGATTTTGAAAGAAAATTTTTAAACATTTCATGCATTTTTGGAATGATATTTTTTCATTATCGTACAAAATTGGCAAAAAAAAGAAGATGTGTATAAATTCATTGACCAATAAATAATTATTTGTTATGGTGTTTTTCACAGAAGTTTCTATGGAAAAGTTCTATATCGTAAAGCTTATTATGGCGGCGCTGCAGTTATTAATACCCTTTGCTTTTTTTTAAAAAATATACACAGACACACTCACTACAAACCTGGAAAACAATTTTTCCTTTTTGGTATGAGGAAAATTTTCAAAAGTCCCTCACGATGTCAGCGCCCTCAGGTGATCTCGGTTATTTTTTACATAATGATTTTCCTGTTCCTATGGGCTTTAGTTTCCTCCAATGTTCTTGTGAACAACGCCACCTTAGCGCCGCACGAAGATGTTTCCAACCATTTACAATGCAAATGTGAATCCTTTTGATGTCCCCTACCTCCCCATAAAGTTTGTCCCTGCAATCCAGGGACACCCTGTATATATCAATAAGAAAAGCTTATCGCTCCCTCATTCCGATATCTCCGAAACTATTAATCCTAGAGACTTGAAATTTGGTAAAGTATGTTTCTTTTGTTAAGTGGAGATCCGCTAAGAACGGGTTTTAAGGAAATCGAATATCAAGAGGAAAGGAGGTTACGGGGCCGTTTTTGACCTGTTCGATCTACAGATTTGAAATTTCGCTAGTATGTTTGTTTTATTCAGAAGAAATCCGCAAAGAACAGTCTTTGCGGTAATCAAATTTCATGTGATTTACAAAGGGTTATGGGGGATTATAGAAAAAATCCGTTTTTTGATTTTTCAGACCTACACATTTGAAATTTGGCAAACATGTTACCTTCATTGAGTATAGTATTAAACTTTTATGTATTAAATGGGGGCTTAGATTTTGCAAGAAAAGGTACTAAGCATTGGAGTATTTGGCATTTTGTAATGACATCAATACGTTTCTGGCGACAAACCTAGTGACTCTAAACTACAGTCCGATAATTAAAATGAGACCCAGAAATATTACCTCAATCTCCAAATCTCTATATCCTTAAGAACTTTGAAGACTAGTTAAATTTAACATTTAGCATTTCCTTTTCTAAATCTTTCAGATCTAGAGTTTACGTTTCCACGAAACTTAAGTGTTACTGTAGCTCGAGGTTAGAGTTCAGAAAACAGTAGTATCAGATGTAAAGGTACATTATCAGCATTAGAAATTGAACATCGCTGTTGTCATTCCATACCTCATTACTCCAGGTCCGTAACATATATTTTATCAGTTGGGTAAAAATTAAAAAGGGAATGTAATAATATGTTATCAGGGCCGGCTCTAGCAGTTTTGCCACCCCGGACAAAAATGGAAAATGCCACCCCTCTCACCAATGTGCCGCCCTTCTCTCTCTCTCTCTGTTTGTATATATATATATATATATATATATATATATATATATATTATTTTAAGTCTTAAAAAATTCAAAATAATTCGAAATTAAGGATGTAATTACTTGTTAATATTTCAAACGAATGAAATGGAAGATAAAGAATCGTCAATTTAAGCAGTTCAGTTTCTTCGAAAAATAGTCTACTAATGGTGGGGACCACAAGCGTTTGTTTTAATTTATAATAACTACACTCAAGGCTAAAATAAATCATCTCCTGTGGCTCTGTATCTACCCAAACCTCTTATTACCCTTGTCCCCTTTTGGATAGCTAGAACCGGACATCATAAGTGTGAAAGGAATGTCACTTGTGACCTCACTCCGAAATGGGGAGAAAGTTACTAGTTAAAAAGATGTGTAAACATATTAACCCTTAACTTCGCACTGTTGCATTTCTGCAACATATGATTTATTTTAATTTAACAGACTCAATATTTTTTTAATTACCTACAAATCACTTATCTGAGAAAAAAAAGATTACTGCAACGAAATACATGCTAATTTTGTCACTAGATCTAAGTACATTTTTTCCAGAAATCGCAACAATTATAAAAATCTCTGATGCCTCAAGAACTGTGTTTTTGCTATAAAAAGAATCCATTATATTTTATGCTTCCTCATGTTTATTGACGAAATAAATTACCAGGTAAGAAATTTAAACATTTTATGATAAATAATAAAATCCTCATATAAAAATAGTTTTGTAATTTACAGTACTATACTTCGTAATGTTGCACTTCTGTAACAAACAAAAAAATGACTGAAAATTTAATATAAAACTGTTTAATTTTTTTTTTCATATTTTTCCCAGAAATTTAAAAAATTGTGAAGTTAAGGGTTAAACTTTATGCTTTAACATATACTCCCGCCTCAAACCCTTCGAGTTTCAACATAAAAGAAAACTGTCATTAAATATACAGAGTAAAAAGTTAAAAAAAATTAAGATACGTTAAAGGAAATACCAAATTCAGACCCAATAACATTTCAGAAAATATATCAAATTTTTTGTAACAATAAAAAATATATTTTTCAAATTTGATCGAAATGCCACCCTTAAAATTTGCCGCTCCGGGCAAGGGTCCGGTTTGTCCGGCCCTAGAGCCACCCCTGATGTTATACTGTGCAGTAAATATTTAATTTATTCGAGTATCTTTCAATTGCTCATCCACAGTTGGTTAAATAATCAGAGAAAATTTTTTCAAAGTTAAAAATTACTCAGAAAAAATATCAGATGAAATAAGAAAAAATCGAAGGAACTGTGTGTGTTTGCTGGTTCCAAAAACTAATAAATAAACATACACATCTAAAAGGAAAAAAAACCTTTTGAATTCTATTGCGTGATATCGGAAAAACTCGCATTGTGACTTGAGTTATTTTCGAGCAAAAAAAGGGGAAAATAAAAGATCAGAAGTAAAAAGGCCGTAACATTCCAGTTAGCATGTAAAAATAATAAACGTGTACTCACAAATAAGATAAAACTCACAGATAAGAATTAATAAACAAAAAAAGTCCTTAAAATACAGGAAATTTTAATTTAAACACCCTTTTCTTGGCATACCACCAAGAAAACTTGTTTGCTTGGATGCGTAAGTTGCTGTGTGATCGTAATTCAACCCATTTCATTTAATACAATCTCTTCCTTTACTAGGGTCGAGTGAACAGTACAGTCTTGGAACCCCCTTGGGATTCATAACCCTCAGGAAAATTCGCTGTTCCTTTGAAGATAAGGATAAAATATCTTCTGTGTAATGCATCGATACAAAGATACATATCTTCGTTGAACTTTCTTTTTATACTTGTTTCCCGATGGACAATATTCCATTGTTCATTCACATTTGGAGTGATTTTATCCGACAGATTAATGAAACATCATATTATAAATTATTTGAGAGTTACAGGCATTGTTGGTGCTCTAACTGTAAGTTAGAAAGCTGTTCGCGAAATGTTTAACAAAGGCTTTTAAAGTGATCAATTTGCACGAATCTTCACTTTCAGCTCGACAACATAAAAAAAGGTATAACTTTTCTTTTAAGATCATTTAAGACAACAATTTTTATTCACTCATTCATTTATACTCGTACAATAGTCAAGGTCGGTGATACTCAACCTGCGGCCCGCCGGTCTTTACTAAGAGGCCCGGTCATGGCCCATTGCACTAAAAGTCAAGTATTTAAGAACTATGTACTAAAAATTTAGTGGAAATTCTATCAATCAAACAATCAAATCTATCATTTCTTTTTATTTGCTTTTTAAATAAAGAAGAAAGTAAACAAAGCTTGTGGTCATGGATGAAAAAAAAATCGAAACTACACAAGTCATAAAAGGATGCATAAAAGTATCATTTCGTGTGGGTTTGATAGAAAGATAATATGTATGAAAGTATAAAACCTCCCAAAATGAATTTTAATATTTTGATTAATTTTACTTTGTCCAATGTTGCTTTTGTTTTATAGTGCTTTTTTTCCATTCGCCTCATGTTGCCACCCGCGTGAAATACCTGTCATATGTATGTGGCCCGGCAGGAAAAAAAGGTTGAGTACCCCTGGTCTGGGTAGACTGGTTGATGTAGATTGAAATTTATTGGATAAAGATATATAAATTTGTGACGCAATTCTTACGAAGGTTACTAGGCTACCACATATTAAGCGTGAAAGAAAATTTAAATTCTTATATGTAAATTTCCATCTATAATTTTACCAAAATATTTACTTAAAAATTTTTTAGTAATGCTTCTCCCATTAAATAACACCAAATTCCTAAATAGATCTCTTATTTTTATTGTAATACCCATATTAATGAAACAAATTATATCACACACACACATTCTTATTATCCTTGTTTTTATGAAATTTATTCACATATTTAGCAATAATTCAAACTTAATTCAAACGCACTTAAAAATCATTCATAAAAGTAAAATTTAAATCTGATTGAAATGGTAATATTTAACTTGTTTGGAGAGTTTAAATATATAATGAATAAATATAATGTGAGTCTTTATGATTTTTTTAAAAAAAACTTTTCTACTTCTCTAAAAACTTCAAGCATTTATATAAAACCTTTCTTTGGGCAATAATGTTAATTAAACAGACTTTCATTAAACGGAAAGTTTTCTTTAAAAAAAAAAACCCCACCAAAATGTCCAGAAAAATGAAAATATTAGTATGAGAACTTCAACAGTAATATAGAAGAATGTTTTGATTATATTAGCGTGACGTATATAGCATTATAGAAATTTATTATACTTTAAATCTGTCATTCATTATTGATATTTAAACTTCTCTATGCTTTATTTTCCAAAGTTAGTGTTTTGGCTGCAATAGCCATGGTAACAAACTCATGGTTAGTATTGTTACTTAAGACCCAATTTGTAAAGCGGCTGGTGTATTTTTTAAATTTTTCAGAAGTCCTAACGTTGGCGTGTTGGGAAAGTTTAGAGAGTGGGGTATTAGCTAAAGTGTCATCATTGTTATATTTGATGGTTCAAAATTATGTTGACCGTCACCAATAGCTCTTCTACTACTAATGGTGTAGAGGGGAGTATTTCCACCCCCCTCCACTCTTAATTCATCAAACTCCTCCAAAATAAATTAACTGATGACTGGGAGAGTTGGTGGTCAAACTCTAATACTGGGTTACGAATCAAATCCTTCTTTCCCCAACCCCGTTTAGAAACAATCCCATTCAATGACCACCTTTTTTATCAAACCATGCCCATTTGTTTCGATTTGTATCCTTCAAAAAAGCTATTAATTTTCTTTGTGTTTCTTTGGGGACGCTGATCATTTTTTCCCCATGTCCTCTGCCTAAGGATTTTTATTTGGTCTCCCAATCTCAGAATGCTAAAAAAACCCAGTTCAATCAATCGTTAGAAATCCTGGACGGGCTCACGCGTCTTTTTTTATTAACTTTCCCTTTTGGGTTCTTTGGGGCCCCGAATTAATGGGAACACTTTTCCCCAAACCCAAAAGTGAAGCGTGAAGGAAAGATCAAATTAGGGGAAACTTTTTAAAAATCAGAATTAGAGTAAGCGGGGTGGCAATTTGAGGAATGTTATGATAATCAATGATTCAAGCGTGGGGGTTTTAGAAAGATTAAGGTCAGCTAACAGAAGTTATTCCCCGACATGAGCCATCAGGTCAAAGGGGGATACCATTGCACTCCACTAAATACCAACTTCCCGTAGGGTTGGGTCGGGCGATCGTTTAGGTAGGAAAGACTATTTAATATTAGGATCGGTGATAGTATTGGGAAATTGAGTTTAGGCGAGTTAGCTATTGATAGTGGTCCGGGGTTTTTTAAATTTGGGAAATATATATATATATATATATATATATTGTGTTTTTTAAACCTATAGAGATTCTCTCTCATATTTTATTATCTAATCTGTTAGATGTTTAGTTTTTAAGATCTTAATAAAGATTAATAAACAAAAAGAATTCAATACAGGAAATTTTAATTTAAACACACCCTTTTTCTTGGCATACCACCAAAGAAAACTTGTTTTGCTTGGATGCGGCGGGTACTTTTAATGGCGATCGTAATTCAACCCATTTCATTTAATGCAATCTCAACACCCTTTACTAGGGTCGAGTGAGACAGTACGAGTCTTGGAACCCCCTTAGGATTCATAACCCTCAGGAGAAAATTCGCTGTTCCTTTGAAGAATAAGGATAAATATCTTCTGTGTAATGCATCGATACAAGGTACATATCTTCGTTGAACTTTCTTTTTATACTTGTTTCCCTGACCAATATTCATTGTTCATTCATTTGGAGTGATTTTATCCGACAGATTAATGAAACATCATATTATAAATTATTTGAGAGTTACAGGCATTGTTGGTGCTCTAACTGTAAGTTAAGAAAGCTGTTCATGAGAATGTTTAACAAAAGGAAACTTACTAAAGAGTGATCCATTTGCACGAATCTTCACTTTCAGCTCTCGACAGCATAAAAAGGTATAACTTTTCTTTTAAGATCATTTAAGACAAAAATTTTCTTTTACTCTTTCAGTTATTTATACTCGTACAATAGTCAAGGTCGGTGATACTCAACCTGCGGCCCGCCGGTCTTTTCTAAGAGGCCCGGTCATGGCCCATTGCACTAAAAAGTCCAAGTATTTAAGAACTATGTACTAAAAATTTAGTGGGAAATTCTATCAATCAAACAATCAAATCTATCTATTTTCTATTGATTTGCTTTTTTTAAATAAAGAAGAAAGTAAACAAGAAGCTTGTGGTCATGGATGAAAAGAAAAATCGAAACTACACCAAAGCTCACTAAAAGATGCATAAAAGTATCTATTTTTCGTGTGGGTTTGATAGAAAGGTTAATATAGTATGAAAGTATAAAACCTCCCAAAATGAATTTTAATATTTTGATTAATTTTACTTTGTCCAATGTTGCTTTTGTTTTATAGTGCTTTTTTTCCATTCGCCTCATGTTGCCACCCGCGTGAAATACCTGTCATATGTATGTGGCCCGGCAGGAAAAAAAGGTTGAGTACCCCTGGTCTGGGTAGACTGGTTGATGTAGATTGAAATTTATTGGATAAAGATATATAAATTTGTGACGCAATTCTTACGAAGGTTACTAGGCTACCACATGTAAACGTGAAAAGAAAATTTAAATTCTTATATGTAAGTACATCTATAATTTTACCAAAATATTTACTTAAAAATTTTTGGTAATGCTTCTCCATTAAATAACACCAAATTCTAAATAGAACTCTCTTATTTTTATTGTAATACTCATATTAAAACAAATTATATCACACACACATTCTTATTATCCTTGTTTTTATGAAATTTATTCACATATTTAGCAATAATTCAAACTTAATTCAAACGCACTTAAAAACCATTTATAAAAGTAAAATTTAAATTTGATTGAAATGGTAATATTTAACTTTTTTGTTTGGAGTTTAAATATATAATGAATAAATATAATGTGAGTCTTTAAGATTTTTTAAAAATCTTTTCCACTTCTCTAAAAACTTTAAGCATTGATAGAAAACCTTTCTTCGGGCAATAATCCCCTCAGGGGGCTCACCTTCTTTAGGTGGGTACGGGTGTCACAATCGAGGTACCCTAGTGATCTTTTACTTTTTCCAAAGGGGTTTACTATCTTTGTAGTAAACACGAGATTGTCACGACCCCGGGGTACCCCAGTGAATCTTCTCTATTTCGACCCTCCATCTTGTCATCAAATTCTTCTTTTCTTCTTTTCCGTCAGACCACAGACCTATGAATGTTTGGCGCAGTATAGCCAAAATTGGCTCTTGCGCCATAAAACACCAAACTCAACTCAACATTCGGGCAATAATGTTAATTAAACAGACTTTCATTAAGCGCGGAAAGTTTTCTTTAAAAAGCCCACCAAAATTTCCAGAAAAGTGAAAATATTAGTATGAGAACTTCAGCAGTAATATAGAAGAATGTTTTGATTGTATTAGCGAGACGTATATATCATTATAGAAATTTATTATACTTTAAATCTGTCATTCATTATTGAAATTTAAACTTCTCTATTCTTTATTTTCCGAATTTAGTGTTTTGGCTGCAATAGCAATGGTAACGGACTCATGGTTAATGTTGTCACTTAAGACCCACTTTGTGAAGCGGCTGATGCATTTTTTAAATTTGTCAGAAGTCCTAGCGTTGGCGTGTTGTGAAAGTTTAGAGAGTGGGGTATTAGCTGAAGTGTCATCATTGTCATTTGGTCAAGGTTCAAAATTATGGTGACCGTCACCATTAGCTGTTCTACTACTAATGGTGTAGAGGTGAGTATTCCTGCACCCCCTCCCTCCACTCTTATAATTCATCAAACTCCTCCAAAATAAATTAACTGATGACTGGGAGAGTTGGTGGCCAAACTCTAATACTGGCTTACGAATCAAATCCTTCTTTCCCAAACCCAGTTTAGATATCAATACTCATTCCAATGACGTCACGCAATTCTTATCAAACCATGACCCATTTGTTTCTTATTTGTATCGCTTTGTATGTTTGTACCTTGCAATATATTACAAATGTATTTCGTTAATTTACCTTTAATTTGTAATATGTAAATTTATTGTGTGCTAATGTTAAAAATGTAAACTAGGATTTTGTTTAATAAAGAATGAACGCTGGAGTGTGGTTGTTTTCCTGGAGATCATTTTATAGCTCTAAAACCCTTTCGGGTGAACTCGGTTACCTTGGACATTTCGCCAATAGCTCTCGTAAAGTTTAGGGCAACGTTTATAAAAAATCAAATTAAACCGAAGTTGATGCTGTGAGTAACGTTGACGTAAGTGTTATATTAACGTAACTACTTTGAGCTATGGTCCAGTGACGAGAACGACGACTTCATAGTTTCCACAACAATGGGAAGACGTTTGAGCTTCAACAGATTTGACATGCGCCGGGCCTTCTAAACACCACAGGTCTTAAGCGGCACTAGACTCGAACTCATGACATGCCAGCCACGAGTCCGTTGCCTTGACCACTCGGCTACCACGGTCACACGAGTAACGTTGAAAGTTAAAGCAATAAATGCGCCAAAATTGTAATATATTCCTTCAATAGAGATGTTTGTAATCCCTATTTACTATTTAATTACATTATATAAATTATAGTTATAGCAGTTATTCAAGTTTGTTAAACACTTGAGTCTTCACCATATGCTGTATTTAAATAATTTATATATTTGTTTTCAGTTGTTAGTGGAACGGATGTGTTTGACAGACCGATTGGGTTAAAATTTGAGATGCAAATACGTGGAAAAATGGTTTTGGTTGGATGACGGCAAGGATAAAACGTTCATTCGATAGAACAAGGTGGGCGCTTTTGTAAATGTGTAAATGTGTGCTTGCAAATTACATACAGTATTTGTATAATTTTTCCAACAGTAATATTGAGCACGAAAAAGAAAAAGAAAAAAAACCCTTCATTAATTTAGGAGGAGGAGTCAGAACAATGCCGAAAGTCCATTCAACCGTTTCGGGTCGTAGCGTGCCGTGGTTCTGCAGTGTGGTGCCAATTTTACTCTTCTTTTATATCCTGTTAAACGTATTTTAATTTTTTCCTCTTCATTACTTGGTGGTAGTCCGCGTGTAGTAATGATGTTTTAGATTCGTTGCGGTTCGCGTGTCTCATTTTTACAAGAAAAACCCGGAAATATGTAGTTTTGCACCATTGTGGTCAAATTCGGATTATGAGTATTCGAAAGCAAATATTTTAAATTGCAAAACTATATAGGAATTATAGAAGGACTGAAAGCTCTGGATGTTGCCAAATTTTTAAAATTAGGTTTCGTCCTTTCATTTTTCAATTCCTACTATTAGTTCGCACTGTCTATATATTTATTTATTTATATATCTGTATATTTATTTATTTATCTTGGTGGAATTTTCAATCGTTAATAAAATACATTTTAAAGCGCTGAATTGAGCTGAAATTTTATATACAGGATCATTTTAGATGACATTACAATAATTTAACTATAATTATTAAAAATTAATTGATTCAAACTAATTATTTTAAAGAATTTCAAGTACAGCCACGTTGGCGACAGAGCCTTTGGCGACTTGTGTCAAAACTTGAAAGGGTTTTTCTCACGTGTTAAAGCATTCGGATTGGACTGAAATTAAAAGGACTAATACGATACTTTAATGATAATTAAAAAACTGAAAGTACCATAATGGTGTGATTCTGTCCCTATGTATATACATATTTATATTAATTGTAACAATTTAATAAAAAGTAGCTAAAATAAAATTTTTTCATTGTTGATCTAAGTAAGGTGGGCTTAAAAAGCATTTTTTTTATATTACTTGTTATGATAATTAATTCTGTAGGTTATAATGATACTAATAGGTGTGTTATAGCCGAAAAAGAAAGAGGACGCATCGAAAGCGCATGGATGTATTGATGTGGTGGTATTTACTCACACACGAAAGAGAAATAAGAATGACAGTTTTAAAAAATTAAAAAATACCCTTTTATACAGTTAATCGAACTAAGCTGTGTAACTTAATCTTTTAGTAGCCAAATTAGTATGGAATTAGCTTCCCTTGGGATATATAAACACGAGTACTTTAACCAATGTACTACTGTAATGGTCTAGTTCAGTAGTGCATACAAAGGAGGGATTCTGATACTTCCTACAGACGAATATATTTTTAATTTTTAGGATAAAGATTACTTCTTGGTGCTTTCGTCTACGTTTCAAAGCGAAAATTTAGAACTGCACTTATTTCAAAATTAAAAATGTTTTTCTTAGTTTATAATAAATAGTAGCTAAATCAAACATATGTGCAATTTCAGCTTTCTAATATATAAAATAAGGAAAAGAAATGCGTTAAACTCATAAAAAGTTGTATTAAAAAACAACATTATTTCAATACAAAAAAAAAATAAATAAAATGTGAAAAAAAACTACACACATTTAAAAAGGTTTTTAATTTAATCTAGGCAGGCAAAAGGCATTTAAGTATATAAAAAAATACATACCGTGAAATCCGGCGTATAACGCGCACCGGTGTATAACCCCACCTAAAACTTTAAAGCTAATTTTTTTTTAGGTATATTTCGCGTATAGCCGCACTCCTTTTTTAACAAAAAATATGAAACATTAGTATACATTGTTTTTATGTTTTGAAGTAATTTATTCGAGGTATTATCCCAGACTTTTGAAAGAAATTGTATACTTTCAGAACTACAACTGTTCTTGTTCATAAGGCAAGTCGTTTCTGTTAAATAAACAGTGTTTCGATACATTTGAAGTAAATTTTTTATGCCCATCTTTTTGTTATTTTTTAAAACTGTCGTTTTATACCCGGCGTATAACGCACCCTAAATTTTAGATCCCGATTTTTTGGTTGAAAGTGGCGTTTCCGGGATTTTCTTATTATTGAATATAGTATATTTATTTTATGATAAAAAAATTTCGAATTTTTTTTAAATTTTTAAATAAAAATGAGGGTTGTTTAAAAATAAAATTCTATAATATTTGTATAAGCAAACCCAAAACAGCGAAATCATTATGTTCAAATATATAACGAAAAATCCGGCTTATAACGAGCACCGTCGTATCCCGCGCACCTATATTTTCAAGCTGTAATTTTTGATTTTAAGGTATATTCGCCGTATAACAAGCACTCACTTTTTACGAAGAAACCTAAAATATACATGCGCAATTAATTCTCTTATGTTTTGACGTCATTTATTCGAGGTAATATTCAAATCCTTAAAAAAATTTGAATGCTTCTACAACTACAACCCTTTAAGTTCATAAGGAATGTGATTTCTTTAAATAAACAATCTATATATATAGAAGTCTAAATTTCTAAATCATTTTTTATTTTTATTTATTTATTTTCATTTTTAAAGCTATTTCTAGACCCGGCATTTAACTCGCACCCGTAAATTTCTGTCTTATTTTTTGTGTTAAAAGTGCACGTTATACGCCGGATTTTACGGCAACTGCAAAATCACAAACGCAAAAATATTATCGCTATCCGTTTATATTTTTGGGCATATATCCGCGGAAAATAATCCTTTCTTTGTATCAGGATAGGAAGTTATGACTGTCACTCAATTTTTGACCTTACTACTAAACAAAGGCACCCAGCGCATGCGTAGTTGCAAGCGTGTCGACAGAAAACACGCAACCTTCCATTGTTGACTCCAGGAACCTGGCTACGAGTCATTAAAAAATTGAACGGATACATGTGTGTCAGGAACCGTTAAATGAATTATTCAATTCCGCAGCTAGAAATTCTGTTTATAGATTTTGTTTTTTTAGGTACGTGTTTGTAATCATTTTTTGAAGGGTTGTTGGCACATTTTAGGTTACCTTTCAGGTTATGCGCTGAATGAATGAGAGAGTTTGACACGTAATTCATTATAACTTTAATTAATAATTTAATTAAATCAATTTAGTTTTGTTGCTGCTAATGCCACCTGATCGGCTAAGGCCAGATCGAAGCCTGCGAAATTCATCATGGTAAAGGGCTAAACTGTACGCCTGTCGTTAGCCGAAGCATCATACAAATGACAGTACGATTTTTGGTTCAGTTTCATCCCAATTTTGAGGGAGAGCACCCTGGTCATTGGCCTCCCAACTTTCTTCCCCTAGCATTAACTTCACGAAAGGACTTGCGGTTCGAAGGCTATTCAGAGTACCCTTATGTCGCAAAGGCACAATATATTTACAAACATCCATGCCTTTCCCGGGATTTGAACCCAGTCCCTACGGCACAGAAGTCAGCGTGCTACCAAACGCCTGTAATAGAGCGAATGTTGCTGAGGTGTCACGGTCACTCACTCGTAGCCGGCGCTGCTTCTATCGAGCCGTAGAATAGAGTCCAGGTGGCATTGAGCACCCTCCATGAAGAACTATATAATACGTTTATCTGTCAAATCTTAAAGTCCTCACGTTGGCTTGGAAGTTTGGAAGGTGGGATGCCGGCTTTCGCACTAGCCACTTGACCGTGACTTAAAATTCCGTTCTTGTGGAGCTGATAAGGAATAAAGGTGTGGATATTGTGCAACTTTATTTTCCACCGTTTGAGTTATGGTATGGAGTTCATAACTATACAAAATAATAATAATAATAATAATAATAAAATAAAACATTTGAGATATTTTTATTAGTTCTAAATTAATAAGAAATATTTACACTTTAAAACATTTTATTTGTATCATTGGTCTATTTTGCAGATTTAAAAAAAAGAAATCTTCTAAAATATTTTTTTAATAAACCTATGTAAATAAAATAATAAATTAGCATAACTTATAAGAAAAACCAATAGTCAAGCAACCTTTTTTTCTCTTCATATTGTCTTAAAATTTACGATGAATGTATTTTATGTTTTTATGTTTTATTTATTTATTTTTGTAAAAGGAAAAAATACTTGCCTCAAAGCTGTTCTATAAATATTGTTTGAGAAACAACGGAATTATTTAATTTGCTGTCATGATATTCATGCGTAAATTATATGTGTGTTTTCTTAATCTGCTAAAAAACATTCTGATCAGAGTGAGTGTGGGAGTATTAACTTCGCACTATTCAACTACACGAGGGCTATTGGCGAGGAATCACAGTCAAATGACGAGGACGACACCTGAGATGGCACCCCCTCTCCTAACTTCCACACCACACCAACGGGAGGACGTTTGAGCCCGACATAATTAACGAGCATCAGCCCCCTTTGCACGGTGGGTCTTTAGTGACACAACGCTTGAACTCATGACACGCCTGCCACGAATCCATTACCTTGACCACTAGGCTATTATGCCCTCAACATTCCAACTAGAAAAGAAATTTTAATCATCTTTTTTGGATATGTATAATTAATATACATTAGCAAAATTAGGAATGTTTTTATGTAAATAAAAGGTTACTTTTGATGGGAAATTTTACCATAATGAATTTTATTGGAGAAAAGAGAGAGAGTAGAAAAAAAAAATTGAATTACATTAAACCATTAAATTTAACAACATTTCAAACAGTTATATTTCTTTATTTAAAAAAAAAAGACCAATAATCTTTGTAATGTTTTCCGTTGATTGTTTTTTATTTTCAAACAAAAAAGGATTTTTTTTAATGGATATCTAATTTTCTTGTTACATGATTTCAAGACCAAAATTGAACCCCAAATTACCATCAGGAACAAAATCGTAACAGATTTAACTCAAAAAGGGAGCATAATATAGAAATACCTTGAATGAGGCACAGTTAAATTTCCACCCCCATAATATCATATCATCGTAGATCAAAATAACGATATACTCATTGGGAAAAAAAGATATTATGCAATTCTAACCCAACGTCAATATATCTGTCTAAAAAACTCTCTCATAATGATCTACACACACAATTCTTATAATTGCTATTTCAAATGACTTATTTCCTTATGAAGGTCAATGCATATTGTGCGTCGACTCTTATTAAGAATCAAATGTTTTCTTAAAAGAGTTGCAACATTTGATTTTTCAATAAATATCACAGCGCGGCAATCTTCTCTTATCGCTGTGTGTAATTATCAACAGGTGATAAAAATCTTAAAAAATACCTTGCAGGTGTGTTTTGCAAACTTGCCTTTTTACGACGAGGGTCATTTGGGACATTAATACTCTAATTATCCCAACTATTCTTCCTCCAATTTTGTGATAACTATTCCCTTTCCATTTCGTTCTTTCTTGAGGGCCGCGGTCAATTAATACTGTCCAAGGTCTGGCTTTTGTTTGCACTGCGCTGCAAAGGACTCGCGGAGGGAGTCCCATTAGGAATCCATTAAGAGTGTGGAGGCAGTTTCCGCGTGGGAGGTCGACGATGAATTGGCCCTTCGGGAGCAGATAGTTTGTTGAAAGAGTTCTTTTTATCTTCTTAAAAATTTAAAGATAATAAAGGGAATGTTTTCAAGAGCCCAAACAAAATTAATAGCGATGTGTTTGAAAGCCAGTTTCGTGGTATTAAATAAATGCTTTAATTAATTAATATTGCAGTCGTTACGGGCAATCGGAGCTGGTCTTGAAAGAAACATTTTAAGGAGGCGGAATGGATCAGGTATTTACAGGCTAAAGAAGGATTCCTCAAAGCGGAGGAGGACTTTTTGGGGCATAAATTTTTGACCAACAAATGTTTTGAAAAATGCAACACCATGAAGGAATCATCAGAATTAAATGAAATTTAATGCACAAACGAATTGTATTAGTACAAATAAATGACGAAATTTTCAAAAAAAAAAAAAAACAATATTAAGAGTTCGAAATCGGTATTTGGTGTAGCCACCACGCGCTGCAATAAGTGTTGCTATACGACGTGGCATGGAGTCACACAAATTTTGAATGCCTGCTTGTGGAAGAGAATTCTATATTGCTTGTATGCGCAGCAAAAGTTCGTCTTTTGAAGCTGCAGGACGCGGAAAACGAGCGAGACGCCTAACAACCAAATCCCACACATGCTCAATAGGCGACATATCCGGCATATAAGCAGGCCAAGAAAGAAGTTGCATGTGTGTTGGGCTGAACATAAGTCTAGAACAGTCTTTGCAACATGTGAGCGTGCATTATCCTTCTGAAAGATAGCTCCAGGGATGTCTTGAAGGAAGGGAACGACTTCGGGCTGTAGCACTTCACGGACGTACCTGTTGTTATTGAGATTAACCTCAATTCGTAGCAAATTAGATTGTCCACGATACGAAATCTCACCATAAACCGTAACTCCGGGTGTTAGGCCACTATGTCGTTTGAGAAAGCACTCTGGAAGTCAGCGTTCACCGGCATAGCGTCTAACACGATTGCGGCCATCATGGTCCCACAAATTGAAGCTTGATTCATCTAAAAAGACAATTTGGTGGCAATCAACTTTCCGGGCTCTGTGCACATGAACCCATTGCAGATGCAACCGTCGATGGTTTGCCGTGAGGGGGGTCCTGTATAAAGGCATCCTTGCACGCAATCCACGGTGCAGCAGACGTCGACGAATTGACGAAGCTGACATTAGTACACCTGTAGCAGTAGACCAACGTGCTTCCAACTGCCTGGAGGAAACTGTACGGACATTCACTGCCAGTTTTTAGAGTTGTTCGGTGCTCGTCGTTCCACTGCTTCTAAACTCGCATCACTGTGGAACTGTTCCGCTGCACACGAGCTCCTATTGTGGAATGGGAAAGTCCTCCTTCTCGAAGGCCGATAATCCTCTCCCGTTCAACTCCGTATGTTGTTGGATTCTCTCCTAACTTCGTCGTGGAGGCATACTTTAATCTCACTAAACGTTCGCCACAAACAAATAATTATTAACCATTTTCAACGTTCCACTACAGCCTCTATTTATACGCTTTCAGCATCAATTCAGAGGGCATTGTGCACGCCACGTATGAGGGGTGGAACTGTGGGTTCAAATCCTATGCTACTGAAGACCTTCCATTTAAAGAAACTGTGATGCATGTTAATTCTATCGAGGTTCTAAGCCCCTGTTGGAGTGGTGCGGAAGGTTCGAGGGGGATAAAAGTCCAGATGTTGTCCTCGTCCCCTAACTGAGATTCAAAATTACAAGGAGCATCGTCAAAATCTTACGTGTATGCTAAATATACGTCGTTAATAAATAATCATCCAATTAAAAAATTCCGCATCTCATCATGTAGCAAATTTAAGAACCAATTCTATTTAAACGTGTACCAGTTCCCATTTATCTTTCTTTTTTTTTACATATATTATTATATTATTATTAAATCAGAATTCGGTTAGAACATCGTCTCAATTTCTAATAAAAGCTCATGTTCTAAGCATCTCAAACACCGTGTCCTTTAAAAACTATGTCTCTAATTCAAACTAGAACATGATTGCGTGGTGAAATATCCCTTTTTGAAATCGAAACATTTGAATAGATCAAATTTTATGTACATTGTGTGTTTTTCTAATTAACTCGATTATCTTTTATGTGTTTCTTGTAATCGTGAATTCGCATTAATAACGTCTAGAAATATTACTTCATTTGATTTGTCACAACAATGTTGTATACTACAAGAGCTACATATCCGAGAGGTTCATTTGAGAGCTCTCATTGGGTGAGCTCAGTCTCTCTTGGATGAAAAATACATTTAATACAAAAAAAGTGCTTGTTTTCGAATATTATTTTTATCCAAGCATTGAGGAATTTGCTGACGGTAAAAAACGCAAAAGTAAATGCATGTGTAAATATTTAAAAGAAAAAAAAAAGTACATTGAATTTTAGAGCTGTTTTCGTAAAATAGATTTACAAGAATTTTAGGAAATTTTTTTTAGGAATTAATTAAAAAAAGGAAAGAAAAAAAAATAATCACAATTTTTGCGTTGGATGTATATTTATTTTTATAAATTGCTACTTAAAGTCACACTATGAAGCACTAATTATAGTCTATAACAGAGGTGGGGAACTTGCGGCCTCCGTGTGAGTTTCTTGTGCGACCTTCATAAAAGCTAGCACTTCGATTAATTAATATTTAATTATATAGATTACAACAGCTGGCAAATCAATGAAATTAAATGGAACGGCAGGAATGTATATACGTTTTGTTTTTCAATGACTGTTCCTGGGAATGGCCAATTGAACATTTCAAATGTTAAAACGCCACCTAATGAAACAATGGCAACACTACTACACATACTCATGTAGAGTAATAATTAAGGCTTCATGTTATGAAGTTTAATCCATATATATAGTCTAATTCTCTACAAACGAGAGATGAACATTCAACAATATCAAAATCAAAAAACACATAGACAGTAAGAAAACCTCGCAATGAAGGACATATGAGCAATCGAAATTTAAAAATGGATGCTTTAGTATTATAAACATTGACGGATGATTTTTGTGAGGGTACTGGGCACCGTCAGCGATCTTCAACCCTCTATCTGGTTATTCAATGTTCATGGTGTTTGCAGCTTTGGTTGGGAGGAGGGCGTGACTTCAGGGTGGAGGGAACCAATGAGGTGGTGCTGTGGAGGTGGGCTTTGATTTGGAGGTTGGAAGTGAAACTTTTAAACTGCATAGCTTTGACTTCGAAGAATTATTCTAATTTTTAGTTTATTATTTTTAAAAGACAACTATTATAAAGAGAAAATAATTAGGAGGGAATTTAAAGGTTAAAATAATATGAGATTAAACTTTATCCATAGAGAGCTTCTGCTGGTAAGGCGGGTTTTCTTCGTCCGAACTTGCATTTTAGAATTTAGAGAAGATCCGAGAATTTCAGGATTTTTTCTTTACTAGGTTTGAAATGACATTAAAAGTTTTAGAACTTTGTATTAAGTCAGAGGTATCATTTCTTGGCTAGGAATCCACGGGGAATCTTCTTTTTCTGTTATGTTTTATTTTCATTATTAGTAGAGGTTTGACTAGAGTTTCTCCACACTAACAATGTTAGCAGAAAGAAATTCCTTCTTTAATCCATTTGCACAATGTGACGTCTATCGCGTCCTTCCCGCTAACATAACTCTATGTTCTTTGACGTACGATTAATGGCAAAACTTTTCCAACCCAATACCAGAAGATAAACAAAGATAGTATGCAAATGAGATATACTATAAAAGGATAGAAGCTTTGATGATAAGAGATAGCGTGGCAAGCTTAGATATAGCGTGGCAGGCTCAGAGATAGTATTGTGGAAGCATTCTGACCAATAGCGCGGCAAGCTTAGAGATAGTAGTGTGGAATTATTCTGATCGATAGCGTGACAAAGCTTAGTGTGAATCTTACAGATCAAGAGTTAGCAGTCCGATAGTTTTGGAAAGAATAGAAGCCTAAGATAAAGAAGTTGGAATCTTCGTATATAAAGTTTATAGATATCATTCTCTAGGTAAAGGAAGGAGAACTGAAAAAGGTAATGTGAATTATAAGTAATTAGATGAATAGGATTGTGTGATAATTGAGATAAAGGGATCTAGTTGCGTGATCTGACTTGAATACGTGGTTTAATTTGGGCATTGACTCTCACTTTAATTAAAATTGTCAAATTAGAAATTAAGTAATATAAGTTATTTCTTAATAAAAGTTGTATTAAAATACTATGTCTCATCATTTTGATAATCCCACACCTCCTGACTTACGCGGAACCGGCACGACATGGTCATCACAGGATGGCTATGTCACCAATGGCTACTGAACGTATTTAATTCTGGGTTAGGTAATGTAGGGTGGAAGTACGGTTCTACACAAATGTACTTTCAGGGTCGGAGAATATTGCAGGTTTATCGAGTGTATCGATAATAACATACAGTTAGCAGAAATCCCAAGTAATCTGTCATGTATAAAAAGTCATCTCAGGGGAAGGGGCTCAAGATTGGTATTCGATATTTGGTTCCGTTGTTAGTGCAAAATACAGCCACGGATTTTTGCGCAGCTCAAAAACTGAATTAGCGAAGGCTTTTTCCCGCGGTCAAAATAAGAAGAACTACAGTCGGAGTTTTATGCATCCCAACGGGAAGAAATCAGGATCCCTACTGATTTTGTTTATAGATTACTAAAAATAGAGAGAAGTTTAGAATTAGGAATGTCCCAAGCAGACTTAGTGGATCCTTATTTTAGTTCGACTCGAACCACAGATACAGGACTATGTGAGTCAGAAATCCACAAAACACACATTACAACTTTTTAGAAGTCTTGGCTAAATTCGAAGAGATATTCTTGCAAATTACAAGGGGTTATGGAACGATAATATAGAAAGACGAGGGTCAAAATGCGCATAGGATGCCTAATTTTGAAGCTAATGGTAGAGAAGGGAGGAATTCTGAAATAAGGCGTAGACAAATAACAGTAGAAATGAGTTTTATGAGAATAGCCGTCAAAATAGGGTTCGAGGAATAGGTTTCAGAACAATGATCAAGATTCAACAACAGGGGTTACTCGTTTGGGAAATGGGCAGAAATGATAATTTTAATAGGGGACCGTAGAAATAAGGGTTCGAGTAATAATTTCAATCGGGGCGATGGGACGCAAAGGGGACGATTAAATATTGTAAAGGTTAATGATCAGCCTCAGGGATGTCGACAAGAGAGACAATTAGACTTTCGAAATATGTATATCACCCGTGAACTTCCACACGTTCCTATTTGTGCAATAACACATTTTTGAAAGCGCTATGGGACACCGGAGCAGATAAATCATTTATATCGGAAGAAGTATAGAAATATTTTTCTATAAGCAAATTAAAAATCACTTGAGCCAGGTAATAACAGCACAAGGTGCGAAATGCAAAACAGGGGGATTGTAGAATTAAAATTCTCATCAGACAATTCGAAAGAAATTGGTCATTTCATGTGCTGAAAAGATTTAGAGTGCCCATGTATTCTGGGTATCGATTTCATAAGTGCGGGTCAAAAATCGTATTAGATTTTGATCAGAAATCGTTGAAAATTCAAAATTCACTGGTTGAAGATAATAAGGTAAATAAAAGAAATTACGTTAATGGGTCAAGTAAGTTAAACATGGTGGCTACAGTTTTACCGAAAAGCATGGGAAAAATATAATTGGTGATAAAATTAGTTATTGCCATAATCAAGGATTTGAGTACTTACTTCATGAGGAACAATTAATAAATGAACAGAAAAATGACCCAGAATTAGGTCATATATATAGATATTTAGAAACCAGGAAGATAACTCCGGTTAATGCAACGATATGTGAGAATTGGTCCCGATTTCCGTTTAGAATTGAAGGATTGTTATTTTATGCAAGGAAACACGCAACGTCATTGGTGAAATGCGTGTATACATTCCAAAATCTTTAAGGAATGAAATAATGAGAGAATTTCATGACAAGCCAATCACTGGACACGTCAGCAGATTTAAAACGTATCATAAAATTCAGGACGTTTGTTATTTCCATACATGAGAAAATTTATTGATCAATATGTCTCTACATGCCATATGTGCCAAGTTAGCCAACTATAAAAAACGCGTTACCAACTGGTCAGTTAAATCAATTATATCAAATTATCCGAATGGGGTAGTGACGTTGAATTTATTAGGCCCGTATCCCTATATCGAATAAGACCCCGTAACCGCTATATTTTAGTAATAACCGATCATTTCAGCAAATGGGCTGAAATTATACCTCTTAAAAAGGCCTCATCGTATAGCGGATATTTTTTGTGTAACTTTATATCGTTATATGGGCTCAAAAATACAAATTAATGGTAATGGTCCCCAGATTTATATCAGATTTTGAGCACTTAAGTGAAAGATTAGGCATAAGGCATGTGAAGACTGTTGCATATCGACCACAAGCAAATCGGACTGAAAGGGATTAATCGAGATATAGTGCAAATGATTTGCATTATGTTAATGATCAACACGATACTTGGGATCAATTCTTGCATTGAGTTTGCTTACGCTATTCGTACGGCGGTAGATAGAAACGAGCAGGAAAAACACCGGCTGAATTATTTTTAGGTCGAAGTGATTACACCATTTCAAAAACTAGTTATGATATCGGAAAGTTCAAAATTCAAAATTCCAAGATATACAGAAAAGCTTTAAAGAAGCTAGACTAAGTACGAAAATTAAAAAGGGAAAGTGGGAAAAATATTATAATAGACGTAGAAAGAACTTATAAAAATAAAAGGTAAATGATTGGGTCTTATTGGAAACACACCCTGTAAGTTCAACGTAACAAAGTATGTGCTAAATTTAAACAAAAATTTGAGGACCTTATATAGAGTAATAGAAGTTAAAAAGCAACAATATGTGTAATATGGAAATCAGGAAAAAAGATTAACAGTTAAATAGATCAAATAAGAATATATCGTCATAGGAAATGTGACGAGGTCGAATTAGAACAGGTATCCCCCAAATATAAGATCAAGTCAGGAAGCTCATTACTTCCGGAAAAGTACACCAAGGATTAAATGAGTCACAATATGGGAAGAAAAATCTGCAGTGGAAACGTAGGTTAGAGCAAAAAGGGATTGGTAACCAATCAAATCAATATAAAAATACAGAAGGACCCATAAAAACAAATCACTGGTCAGATCACTACCTGATTCAGTTAGAATGAAAATAAAAACAAAGGTTTAAATATGGCCAGGGGTAAAGATCAGATTGTGTGTCGGGGCAGAGTGGATACAAAGAGAGAGTAGCAAAAGAAAAGGGGAATAATAATAATAATAAAAGACAAATGTCATCCAGTACTATTTCTAGAGAGAAGCAGGAAAGGAACAAAAGAGAGTGCACTGAAGTTACAGATGAAGCAAGATACAGTCTAAGGCCACGACGGAGAACAGAACCCCGACCAGCCAAGGACACAGTTGGGAAGTCAAGGAAAGGACGACAAGGAGATTACAAGCCTTACAACAAGAGATTCAGTACAACCGAGGAAAGAAGAGTGATGACTTTACCTCATCGTTGAACGTGAATGTAGGGAGAAAACATATAAAAATCAGGTTGTGACGAACCATTTTTACTTTTTTCCCGTTTATCTTCTTGGTTTTGGGGTTGGAAAGGTTTTTAATAATCGTGGCCGTCAAGAACTAGGAGTTATGTTAGAGAAGGACGCGAGAACGCCCAATGTAATAAATATTATAAAGCGTTAAAACTCCGATATTCATTTAGATGCACCCGATACTATGATACATCAGTGAATATTAGCAAAATAGTAGTAAATTTGATTTGATTTTCATACTAACTTCACACTCCAAGGCAAACCGAGGGCTATTGGTGACTGGACGATGAGGATGTCTCTCAAGCTGGCACCCCACTCTTCTACTTCCACACCACACCAAAGGAATGGCTTTGAGCTGCGGGAGATTGAACGTACATCATCCCTCTATGCGGTGGATCTTCAAGGGTACCGGAAATCGAACTCACGAAGCGCCGGTCTTGAGTTTGTGACCTTGGCTACTCGGCTACGGTGCCACAACGATTACATGGAAGTGCTGCAGTTTTTAATAGTTTTAGAGGTGAGATTGACTTAAGAGAAGCTCCTTTGGAAAAATAACTTGATGATAGTAAAAAAAAATTCAGTTGTGTGTAGACTTCATTTAGGTGTAAATTTCAATAAAATGCAGGAATTAACAAACTAGAGCTGTTTAACTACTTCAGAAATAATATAGTTCACCAAACTATTTGCAACTTCAACTGTTAACATGCAACTTCAAATTTAAGAAATTTCAGCTTTGTCTGTAAATTTTTAAATAACTCGTATTTCTTAAATTCGTATGGTTGCGTAGAGGGGGTTCATGGACTTGATGCTAAGTCAGTTCTTCGAACACATCCTTTTAATGACTAAAATAGTTCTGCAACCGCCATGCAATTTGTTGATGAAAACAGTCCTTAAAATGCAAGATAAACAGCAGTAAAACTCGTCCAAATAGTTTAAACGGATCTCCCACCTTCTACACCACTCAGACACAACTATCAGTGTTTAAAAATACAGGCACAAAATGTTAAAGATTATCCGCAAGAAACCTTGCGGCCGTAGGCAAGTAAACGTCTTAAAAGCTGAAGTAGTACTGACTCAGTTTTAGAAAGTAACCTCTATTTATAGTTTGAGCTGCTACCTTCCACTGCTTTCTCGAACAATCAGTTTATGTCCTAGGTCGTGACGTCATGAACTTCCAGAAATTTCTAGAAGCATCTATATGGTCGCCAAGTTTCTAAAAAGATGCCAACTTGGCTGTATTTCCAATATTTCGTCAAATTCTAATTGAAGAGACATTTTTATGTAAGAGACGGCATTTCTTGCGAATATTACAATTTATAAATAAATGCAACAAAACTCATTAACTTATTAAACATGCAGATTTAAATTATTTACACTATTAGTTAAATAAATTAAACACTAATTATCCAACACTCGTAACAGTATTAATTTGAGGATAAAGGAACTTAAACTTGCGTGTTACGGTAGATGAAAGTAAAATCTGTCTTGGTTCAGTCTTGATGGTGGCAAGGTCTGGAAGTTTGGAGAGGGGGATGTCAGCGTAAGTATCGCGTCATATTGTGACGTCTATCGCGTCTTTCTGCTAACATAACTCCTATGTTCTTTGACGGCCACGATTAATGGCAAAACTTTTCCAACCCAATACCAAGAAGATAAACAAAGATAATATGTAAATTAGATATACTATAAAAGGATAGAAGCTTTGATGATAGGGGATAGCGCGGCAAGCTTAGAGATAGTAGTGTGGAATTATTCTGATCGATAGCGTGACAAAGCTTAGTGTGAAATCTTACAGATCAAGAGTTAGCAGTCCGATAGTTTTGGAAAGAATAGAAGCCTAAGATAAAGAAGTTGGAATCATCGTAAATAAAGTTTATAGATACCATTCTCTAGGTAAAGGAAGGAGAACTGAAAAAGGTAATATTAGATATAAGTAATTAGATGAATAGGATTATTAATGATAATTGAGATAAAGGATCTAGTTGCGTGATCTGACTTGAATACGTGGTTAATTTGGGCGTTGACTCTCACTTTAATTAAAATTTCAAATTAAATTTAAGTAATATGTTATTTTTAAAAAAAAGTTGTATTAAAATTATTATTCTCATCATTTTGATAATCCCCCACCCCTTTCTTTCGCGGAACCGGCACGACATGGTCATCACAGGTGGTATGTCCAATCCGAACGTATTTAATTCTGGGTTGGTAATGTAGGTGGAAGTACGGTTTTACCTGAAATGTACTTTTTAGGGGGCGGAGAACATTCGAGTTTATAGAGTGTATAGATAACAACATACAGTTACTTGAAATCCCAAGTAAATTTTCGTTTATTAAAAAATCATCTCAGGGGGAAGGGGTCAAGATTGGTATTCGATATTTGGGTTCGTTGTTAGTGCAAAATCAGCCACGGATTTTGCGCACCAAAAACTGAATTGCGAAGGCTTTTTCCGCGGTCAAAAAAAAGAAAAAACTACAGGCGCAATTTTATGACCCCGCAGGGAAGAAATCAGGATCCTACTGATTTGTTTATAGAACAAAAAAGAGAAGTTTAAATTAGGAATGTCCCAACCTTAATGGGTCATATTTTTTTTGACTCGAACCACAGATACAGGACTATGTGGAAGTCAGAAATCCACAAAACACGATACAACTTTTAGAAGTCTTGACTAAATTCGAAGAGATATTCTTGCAAATTACAAAGGGGTTATCAGAACGATAATATAGAAAGACGAGGTCAAAATGCATAGGATGCCTAATTTTGAAGCTATGTGGTAGAAACGGGAGAATTCTGAAATAAGGCGTAGACCAAATAACAGTAGAAATGAGTTTTATGAGAATAGCCGTCAAAATAATAGGGTTCGAGAGAGGAATAGGTTTTCAAAATAATGATCAAGATTCAATAACAGGGCTTACTCGAATGAGCGAAATGATAATTTTAATAGGGGACCGTAGAAATAAGGGTTCAGTAATAATAATTTCAATCGAGGCGATAGGACGCAAAGGGGACGATTAAATATTGTAAAGGTTAATTATCAACATCAAGGGATGTCGACAAGAGAGACAATTAGACTTTTCTCCGATATGTATATCACCCAGCCAAAAACTTCCTCACGTTCCTATTTGTTCAAATACTTGGCACTGACGCTATGGGACACCGGAGCAGATAAATCATTTATATCGGAAGAAGTATATAAGAAATATTTTTTTCTATAAGCAAATTAAAAATCGCGAGCCCAGGTAATAACAGCACAGGGGTGCGAAATGCCAAGCTGTGGGGATCGTAGAATTCAAAAAATTCACATCAGACAATTCGAAAGAAATTGGTCATTTCATGTGCTGAAAGATTTAGAATACCCATGTATTCTGGGTATCGATTTCATAAGTGGGTCAAAAAATCGTATTAGATTTTGATCAGAAATCGTTGAAAATTCTATACACTGGTTGAAAATAATAAAGGTAAATAAAGGGGTACACGTTAATGGGTCAGAAATGAAATTAAACATGGTGGCTACAGTTTTTACCGAAAAAGCATGGGAAAAATATAATTGGTGATAAATTAGTTATTGCCATAATCAAAAGGATTTGGTACTTACTTCCTTGAGAACAGTAATTAATAACGGAACAAAAAAATGACCCAGAATTAGGTCATATATATAGATATTTAGAAACCCGGAAGATAACTCGGTTAATGCAACGATATGTGAGAGTGGTCCACGATTTCCGTTTTAATTGAAGGATTGTTATTTTATGCGAAACACGCAACGTCATTAGGTGAAATACGTGTATACATTCCAAAAATCTTTAGGAATGAAATAATGAGAGAATTTCATGACAAGCCAATCGCTGGTTATAGGCAGTTTAAAACGTATCATAAAATTCGGGACGTTTGTTATTTCAGTACATGAAAATTTATTGATGTAATATGTCTCTACATGCCATATGTACTTAAGTTAATAACTACTAAAACGCGTTACCAACTGGTCGGTTAAATCAATTATATCAAATTATCCGAATGAGATAGTGACGTTAGATTTGGTTAGGCCGTATCTATATCGAGAATAAGACGTAACCGCTATATTTTAGTAATAACCGATCATTTTCAGCAAAATGGGTTGAAATTATACCTCTTAAAAGGCCTCATCTCGTATAATAGCGGATATTTTTTGATAACTTTATATCGCGTTATGGACTCCAATAAAATTAATAAGTGATATGGTCCCAATTTATATCCGAGATTTTTGAGTACTTAAATTGAAAAGATTAGGCATAAGGCATGTGAAGACTGTTGCATATCGACCACAAGCAAATCGGACTGAAAAGAGTTAATCGAGATATAGTGCAATGATTGCAAATTATGTTAATGATCAACACTTACGATACTTGGGATCAATTCTTGCATTGAGTTTTGCTTACGCTATTCGTACGGCGGTGAATAAAGGAAACAACGGGAAAAACACCGGCTGAATTATTTTTAGGTCAAAGTGGGTTACACCATTTCAAAACTAGTTATGATATCGGAAAGTTCAAAATTCAAAATTCAAGATATACAGAAAAGCTTTTAAAGCTAGACTAAGTACGAAAATTAAACAGGAAGGTGGGAAAAATATTATAATAGACGTGAAAAAGACTTATAAAAAATAAAGGTAAATGATTGGGTCTTATTGGGAAGCACACCCTGTAAGTTCAGCAGCTAACAAAGTATGTGCTAAATTTAAACAAAAATTTGAGGACCTTATAGAGTTTAGAAGTTAAAAAATAATATTGTAATATGGAAATCAGGAAAAAGATTAACAGTTAACGTAGATCAAATAAGAATATATCGTCATAGGAAATGTGACGAGGTCGAATTAGAACAGGTATCCCAAAAGTATAAGATCAAGTCAGGAAACTCTACTTCGGAAAAGTACACCAAGGTTAAATGAGTCACAATATGGGAAAGAAAAATCTGCGGTGAAACGTAGGTTAGAGGCAAAAGGGATTGGTAACCAATCAAATCAATATAAAAATACAGAGAGGACCCATAAAAACAAATCACTGGTCAGATCACTACCTAGTTCATTAGGGAATGAAAATAAAAACAAAAGGTTTAAATATAAGAGGTATTAAAAGATCAGGGTGTGTCGGGGCAGAGTGGACCACAAAGAAAGTGGCAAAGAAAGGGGAATAATAATAATAATAAAAGACAAATGTCATCCAGTACTATTTCTAGAAGCAGGAAAAGGAACAAAAGAGAGTGCACTGAAGTTACAGATGAAGCAAGATACAGTCTAAGGCCACGACGGAGAACAGAAGAACCCCGACCAGCCAAGGACACAGTTGGGAAGTCAAGGAAAGGACGACAAGGAGATTACAAGCCTTAAAACAAGATTCCAGTACAACCGAGGAAAGAAGAGTGATGACACCTCATCGTTGAAGTGATGTGGGAAAAACATATAAAAATCAGGTTGTATTGTTTCATTTTTATGATCTTCCAACAAGTGGTCGGAAGAATTATTGCAAGAAGGAAGTCTCGAGGCGGTGCTTAAAGTTATAATGATCCAAACACTGTGAGTGTTCAGGCAATTTTGGAACTTTTGACTTGTTAAAAATTTTCTGAAGAAACATTTGTAATCACACATTTGTTTGCTTCGATGTATGACTTCGTGAGATGCGAAAATTCCTTTGGTTATTTGTTATAATAGTTTATTGAAAAAATGTTTGTAATTGTGTATAATATGTGTATATATATGTTATTGTATTGTTACGTATTATGAGGCATCTGGTTCAGGGGAAACGCGGCGTAGTCAGGGCACTAACAATATGTAACGGCGCTGCGCGGCTCATTTGGGAGTTTTGTTGAAACCAGATGTGGGGATGGAGATGAAAATTTTATTGTGATATATAAATAATATATAATTGTAGAATTGATTAATATTATGGAAATAGAGACTCAAATAGTTTTCATTTCAGGAGACTGACCTGAAAATCTTGAAATATACGAATTATAACTTCAACAAGAAGGGGAGCGGCAGTTCCAGCTCCATATGCAGTGTTAGGTGGGTCTGCACCCAGAATATTTGTTTTTAGAATATTTAAGTGTATAAATATTTTAAGTAACTGAATGTAAAAGTGAGAGTGGGCATAAATTAAACAGTAATTATTAATGTTGGCCTAGTTATTGGAGTAAAATTTATTGTCACGAGTTTAAATTTAAATTGAATATTAAATTTAATTCTAAGATGAGTAATGAAAATTAAAGTCAAGATAAATATTGGAAATTATAAAGAAGTTAAAATTTAGATTAAAATTGCAATGAAAATTAAAGTCAAGATAAATATTGGAAATTATAAAAGTTAAAATGAGGATTTAAGATTAAGAATTTAAATAAAACTCAGAAAGCAGAAGAAATTTAGAAATAGAGATTTAGACACGTAATTTATTAAGGGCATTGAGAACCCTTAAGTAAATCACGTTTTTCTTCTTGGAGGGTGGTGTGACGTCTCTCGCGTCTTTCTGTTAACATAACTCCTATGTTCTTTGACGGCCACGATTAATGGCAAAACTTTTCCAACCCAATACCAAGAAGATAAACAAAATATTATGCAAATGAGATTTACTATAAAAAGGATAAGCTTTTGATGATAGGATATAGCGTGGCAAGCTTAGATATAGCGCGGCAAGCTTAGAGATAGACCAGTGTGGAATTATTCTGATCCCGATAGCGTGCTTGAAAGCTTAGATATAGCGCGGCAGGCTCAGAGATAGTATTGTGGAAGCATTCTGATCGATAGCGTGACAAAGCTTGAGTGGTGGATCTTACAGATCAGAGTTAGCAGTCCGATAGTTTTGGAAGAATAGAAGCCTAAGATAAAGTTGGAATCATCGTAAATAAAGGATTTATAGATACCATTCTCCTAAGTAAAGGAAGGAGAACTGAAAAAGGTAATATTAGATATAAGTAATTAGATGAATAGGATTATTAATGATAATTGAGATAAAGGATCTGGTTGCGTGATCTGACTTGGAATACGTGATTTAATTTGGGCTTGACTCTCACTTTAATTAAAATTGTCAAATTAGAATTTAAGTAATATAAGTTATTCTTAATAAAAGTTGTATTAAGAATTATTATGTCTCATCATTTTGATAATCCCACACCTCTAGCTTACGCGGAACCGGCAAGACATGGTCATCACAGGATGGCTATGTCGCAATGTTCGTGACATAACGTTTGAGAAAGCACCTAAAACTTATTCTCCTACAGAACCCAGTTTTTATATTTTTATCACAACATGGAGTAATAGTTTTTTTACTTTTTCTTAGATATCTTAAAGATTTGTATAAATCATAAAAAGACTTTTCTTTGAAAACAAATTTTTGGTTGTTACTTAATTTCTTGTGCATCTAATGTGATGCGTTTCGCATTTTTATGGCTGCAATTATTATTTTTAGCTGTAACATTTCAGCAATCTTGTAAGATCGAGATATGTAAGGAAAGAAGAGAAACTTTAAGATCTTTCCAGAGTGTCATTCATTCACTCCGAATGAGGGTGGAAAAGGAGTAACATTATCGTAAAAATCAACCTAACGTCAATAGACACATTTTGTAATAGATACCTTTCTTACTTACTCTTTTCTAATATATACATTTAATGTCTAGTCAATGGTTTATTTTTTTTACTTACAGTCTTCGGAATTCTCGGCTTCATTTTGATTCACTCTATGTTAGGAGTTTTCAATAATTATTATTATTCGTTTAAACAAAACAAGGTACTCATTAATTCTGTGAAAAATTATTACTATGAAGAGCTTACATGAAATCCTAATATATTTTTCATTGTCATCGTCCAAAATTTGAATGAATCGTGCTGTAAACACGGGTACAACCAGCAACTATTAAAATAAAAAATGTTTTTTCAACGAAAAAATGGCACTTTCTTTTAAACTGTACTTCTTCTTCTTGAATTGTCTTTGGTTTTAGAGCATTCTATATTGGTCCAAAAGCCCCAATAACAAGTGAGGCCAGTTCTGGAGCTGGAGTAAAGAATGTAGTATGGTGAAGGATCAAGTTTAAAAAGAGATGTAAGAATGGCCTTGCAGCAGCGTTTCTCAAACTGTGGGGCGCTCCCCCTAGGGGGCGTGATAACTCTGCGAGAGGGGCGCGAGCATATTGAAAAATCGAAAATAAAAGATTTTTAGGAAAACTATTAATCTATGGAAAGTAAACTAACAAAATACATTCTGACATAATAAAAAATTAAATACACCTTTACACTGATATAGTACACTTATAAATATATCAGTAATGCGCAAAGTTTTTTACAATTAATTTAATAATACTAAGTTGCGAACAAGTTGAATAGTTACCAGTGACACCATGGGCTTGTCATATAAAAAATTATATCCAAAAATTAATATTTATCTTGGTAATTTGTACGGTTTATAATTAATCCCTTAACTGCCGATTGAAAGTTACGGGATTCGCTCCCCATTGCCACCGTTTTCTACGTAGGCACGTGGATATGATGTATTGGGAGGGGAGAAGAAGAAATAAAGAAATCCTCTGAAATAAATAAATCCTTCGCCAACACTGTCAAGGTCTGTTTATTGCATTCCAAAGTCTTCGAAATAACTTTATGGAAAGCAGTGCACAGAAAGTATCGTACTTTGGAAAGACGTATATATACGTCCGGGGTAATTATGACTTTGGTTGAGCAAGACATCATCTACGTCGATGGCGCTTAAGAGGTTAATGCCATGCTGTAACTTTAGTGTCAAAATGTAGTATTATTTAATTCAATACATTGCTCTTGTGAAGAGGGGGGCACGATGAAAGTTATGATTGAATTTTGGATCGCCAATTGGGAAAGTTTGAGAAGCACTGCCTTGCAGGCAAAAATATGGTATGGTGTTAGTTGCGTTTGTGGACAATTTCTACGCATGGGGTAGGATCGGTAATTATATATATATATATATATATGGAGATATTTTCATACCTTTGAAATAACCTGTGGGGTCTCTTGCTACTGTAGATGGCAAATTTCTGGGGTAACGGAGATCTGGGACAGTTGGTCTTATGAAACCTTTGTTTGAAACTTTGCGCTTCACAACCGCTTTTGTATCCTCCGAGGTGACAGTGGAAAGTTGATCCAAATCCCGAGCCTACTTAACGAGGACATCCGCAAATTCATTACCCCCAATGCCCACGTGGGCAGGGATCCTCTGGGGTATACTTGTTTCATTAATCTACCTGAGGAGAATGTTAATGCCTTGTGTCAGATGGGTATCTCCAATGCAAAAGGTCTCGAGAGCTGCTTTTGAGTCTGAGAAAATCACGAGACCTTCCGTTCTGACACCATCATCCGGGAAATGTGATTTGTAAAAAGAGAGGGCTTCATTTTTCCTTTTCATTCCTCTGGAGTATACATGTTTCATTAATCTACCTGAGGAGAATGGTAATGTCTTGTGTCAGAGGGGTATCTCAAATGCAAAAAGCCTCGAGAGCTGATTTTTGAGTCTGAGAAAATCACGAGACCTTCCGTTCCGAGACCATCATCTGGAAAATGTGATTTGTAAAAAGAGAGGGCTTCATTTATTGCAATTAATTCACTAATGAAGTTTGATGCTATTTGGCCTGTCGGAATTTTGAGTTCAGCGTTAGAACCGGAAGGGTGAATGTGAGACGGATTCCTTCACCTCCTCTGGTAAAGGAATTATTAGATTATTAATAATTACGCGGTTTCCTTGAGAGAGTGAATGGATTGTATCGGCACCTTTCTGCAATAAACTTGTGTTGATTCTTTCTTAGAGCATGGTATTAATAACCTTAAGAGTGAATCTCAGCTCCAGCAGGCGACCTTAAATTGTACTTATTAATCAAGTTGTATTACTTGAGTCTTTTTTTTTATAA